>JABFFI010000998.1:0-26957 GCA_013623725.1 Fusarium robinianum | reverse complement strand
CTATATTCATCGTTACATATGTTGAGATGGGAAGGTATACTGGTGACTTCTGGAGGGGTGAATGAAAGGGAACGAGGATGTTGTTGAAGTTCAGTGCTACAATGACATGTCAAAAGTCTGACAAACGCCAAAGAATACTATATCTACTCTAAACTCCCTAAATTGCTATAAAAACCTTAGATTTTTAATAATTTAGGATATTAGGTAAATCTAGATAAGTAATATTAATATTTTATATTTTTATTATATTTAGAATATCCTCTTAGTGGAACTCTATTACTACTCCCTAAGGTCAAGTAGTGTGAGGTGGTGTCAGACTTTTGGCGTATCATGGTATGTATCATGGTATCCCCCAACGGAATGGATGGTACATGTGGGCAGAAGAATGAATCGGTGGAAATAGGCATTCGTTACCTATGGTTGTGTTTGGAGTACCCAAGTGCCAGGCTGTCATAGAAGAAAAGGTCTTCGTGTACCACTAAAAGGCGATACCATTCCATGACATCCATGTCTCCTGAATCACTTTTGATGATCTATCATTTACCTTGTGCGCTTCAGCCAGTGATACTATCCAAGGAACAATAATGGGGAGAAGGTTCCGATTGGATACGAGTTATCAACGTCATCATCCTGGCGTCATATCAGGAAACCTAGGTATTAGAGAACATCTATCCTCCATATTCACTCATCCTGACAGTATCTCATCTCCTTCATCCAGGACCATGTCCCCAGCAACAACCACACTCTTCCCCGGCGTTGCACTCATCACCGGCGCCGCATCCGGTGCTCCATCCTCCCCCAACACCCGAACACCTCTAACTAACCCAACTAACGTTCCCAGGAATCGGCCGCCAGGTCGCCATTTCCTTCGCTGTAGAAGGATGCACCAGACTCGCCCTCTTCGACAAAGACGGCCCCGGCCTCGCTGAAACCGAAGCGGCTATCAAAGCCGCTGCCGAAAATGCAGAGGTGTACGGATTCACGGTAGATGTCTGCGACACTGACGAGGTGCTCAGGACAATGACGCTGGTGATTGCGCACTTTGGACGCATCGACTACGCCGTCAACTCGGCCGGTACACCCCCTCTCAGACACTGAAATCAGCAATCTCACACCAACGCAGGCATCTACGGCCCAACCAAACCCTCCCATCACCTCACACCCTCCGAATTCGACCTCGTCATGCAGACCAACCTCCGCGGACTCTGGCTCTGCGCACGCGAAGAACTCAACTACATGCAGACGCAAGACATGATCGGGACGCACGACGGGAGGCCCGGGTCTAGGGGGTCGATTGTGAATGTCGGGAGCAATCTTGCCTTGGTGGGAAAGCCCGAGACGCGTGAGTTTTCAACCCTCGGGGTGAGTGTGTGAAGGAGGTTTGGAGGTGCTGACGAGAAGGGGGTAGCGGCATATAGTGCAAGTAAGGCGGGGATAGTGAGTTTGACGAGGAGTGATGCTATCGATGTGAGTCGGAGGGTTTGTTTGTGTGGTTGAGATGAATGTCGAGGCTGATGTGGGCTTAGTATTCGAAGCACGGAATTCGAGTCAACTGCGTTTGCCCTGGAGTTATCGAGTAAGTCCTCGTCAACACTTGTCACGAATTATAGCTGAATGGCTTGAAAGCACACCCATGACGGCTGATGTCGAGGATGATGACCCCGCTGTCCAAACCGCAGTCATGAAGAGGAAGGGGTCGGCCCAGGAGGTGGCAGACGCTGTATTGTTCTTGTCCAGCTCCAGAGCCTCGTTCATCCAGGGGGCTGTTTTGTCGGTCGACGGGGGATACACCATCAGTTGAGAGATGCAGTGTCTGGTGATGTGATTCGGTGTAATTGGGTATCAAAAGTTGTAAATCATCCAAGAAAGCAAGCAAGCAAGAAGCAACCCCCCGTTTCCCATGTTCTTCCAAAAACGCCATGGGCCCTGTCGCAGATCCAACCCCGAAGCCCGTCACGACGCGACTGGCGTACCGGTGATGATCTTACTTTTCTTACGTCTCGGCTTCGACATCGTGGCCGACTTGGGTGTCTTGTCCGCCTTGCCGTCCTTCTTGTCGTCGGCCTTTGCGCCCAGAGCTGGAGGTCCGCTGATACTTCCAATGCCCCCCGTTTTTGCGATCTGCGGCAGTGCCTTGGGCTTGCGTCCGGTGGACGAGAGGTGAAATTCGCCGGGGCGGCCAGTGATGGGGTTTTCGTCGATGTACTCCTCGCTGTACTTGGAGTGGATCATGAAGGACTCTTGGGCGAGCCTCTCGAGGGATAGTTCGTCGTTCTTCTGGGTGGTAGCAGCGGCTGCGTTGGCGCCTGTAGACTTGCCCAGTTCGTCGGGCATGGGCGTCGCGACGGTCGAGTCCTGGCCCTTGGATCGAGTGGCGGAGGACTGACTGGATGGGAGCTGGTAGACATGGCCGAGCGATGGACGCCATTTTTTTATACTCTCTGCAGCTGGTAGAGCTTTGGAGATGGCAGAAGATATGGTCATCTAACGGAAAATAGTCAGTCATTGTCGAGGAAGAGCTTGTGTTGGTTGAGGAGCTCACGATTCTCGATGCAAGGATGTCATTGAGGTTGGGCGCCATGTAGATATTCTCCCCTACCACAAAATATGTGGCATGCACCGTCACTTCATCCTCATCCTCGTATCTCTTTCGGCGCGTCTGCTTCCGGATCACCCACACACCGGTTCCGCCGCCAGGCCACGTCTCGGCGGGCTCTTCGCTGACAATAAACTCGAGGCCGGACATGGTCTTGAGGCGGGCCTCGAAGACCTCGCGGGTTTGAATGTAGTGGAACATAGACTGGTTGTTCATGGCTTGATTCATAATGATGGCATTATTAGAAGTGCGTTCGAAAAAAGGCGACTCGGCGAAGTAGAAGAGGATCGTGTTGTTGTGTAGGCCGCCCATGGCAGCGACAGTGGGAGCATGGTGCCATTGAATCTCGTCGAGGGGAGCCTCGTTGATATTTGCCATGGTGATCAAGGGTTCGAGTAACTATGCTGCTGGCGAGCCTTCCCTTTGTCACAGGTGGAGGTTGCGACTAGAATAAAAACAGGCGCAAATTGAGAGTTTGGGTTGTTGGGCTTGAGAAATGGGAGAGGTCGACAAGGAAGCTTCAAGGTTGAGTGACGCGGGAAGGGGTTTCTAGTGGGGCACGCGACAGGGTCTCGGAGCGGCATGATTCCGCCCCGCTGTTCTACCGGAGCTTGGTTTCAGTGGCGTCGCGGTGGCGCAGGCTTCCATGGTTCCTTCTCGTACATCAATATTCATTCAACCTCTGTTCTTCATTCCCCAAATTTCCCGTTCACGAGCATCGCAATAAGCAGCAGTGGACCTGTCCATCCTTTTTCAAGAACCAGCCAAGGGCACATTCAGGGTATACTTTACTTCTCCAACCACCCACCATGGACCTGCTCTCCAGCATTCGCAAGTCCGGATCTCGAGGCGGCGTCAACTTTAGCTGGGATGAAGTCGCAAATTCTTCCCATCGCGAAAACTACCTCGGCCACAGTCTCAAGGCCCCCGTTGGACGATGGCAAAAGGGTCGCGATCTCAATTGGTACGCGAAATCAGAACCTACCGAGGCGGACGGCAAAAAGGACGAGACCAACGAAGAACGCGAGCAGAGAGAGTGCCAAGAAGAACGACGCAAGATCAAGGAAGCAGAGGAGGATGCCATCGCGCGCGCCTTGGGCCTACCCGTTCCAGTGAGGAATACATCTGGTGCGAACTCGGTGGAAGTCGTGCCGAAACGACAAATTGGGCCGGCGAGCGGGCCGCCGCCTGAAGGAGAGGACAATGGGGACGAGAAAACGGAACGCTCACGACGACGTGAAGACCCTGAGAGGCGCGAACGACGTCGTCACAGGAGTCGAACTCGGAGTCGTGATCGCGATCGTGACCGCGAGCGCCGCCGCAGAAGGCACCGACGGAGCCGAAGCCGTGAGCGGGAGAGACGGAGAGAGAGGGGCGGGGACAGGGACGAGGACAGGGATAGGGGTGATCGTAGACGCCGTCGTGATAAGAGTGGCGAACGGCGTCACTCGAGGTCTAGGGAACACAAGAGACGCAGTCTCAGCCCGAGGCCACGGCATCAGGATTGATCAGGACTGGAGGTGAAAGCAACATGTCGAGTGATACCCAGCAAATAGGGCTACTGAGGATGGGGATTTACATATTAGCGGATTATCCTAGAATGAAAATAGCAAGCGAATCCGATTATTTCCACAACCAAATCCTGTGCACGACGGGGTCAGCTGCTCACTTTGTAAGAGAGGTTGTCACAGATCACATGGGAGAAGAAGTGATAAAACGCGGGGCGGAACTGATCCGAAGGCATCCATGGACGCAACCCAAGTCCCGGCCCTCTGCGATAGCGATAGGGCCCTGAATCAACCACTGTAATTGGCCGCTAATTTCCGGGGACAGAGTGCTGCGTCACCTCCAACACAGCAGGGTCTCAGCGGCCCCCAGCAGGTTGCCGTGACAGCCTCACCTTTTGCTCCTTCGAACACCTCGTTCATCGCCCGCCACACAGGGCAAACCTTACCTAGCTTTGGGGGCTTCGCTTAACAAGACCTTCCATCACCTTCTGCGGCAACATTTCTGTGTGATTTGTCACTTCCTGCAACATTAGACTGCACATTGCCCTTCCAACACCCAACTCCTGTCTGCCTTGGCTTTCCAACAACCCGTGGACATCCTCCAAGGTTGAGCGAGCCGAATGCCATCCTACAGTTATTCTGCTGCCTAGACGACCGATTATGCGATAAATCTCGATACCCTATTCTCGAGAAATGCCACCCCTGACGAACCATCACGAAACAACATAATACTCCCCAACAATGGACTATTCACGACTCCGAGCCGCAGCCATGCGGGACGGCGAAGACGAAGAGGCCGTCACCGTCGATACCCGAGCCCTGATCGACAAGGTCCTCGCCAGATACTCTGGAGAATGGACGACACTCCGAGAGCTCATTCAGAATGCCGCCGATGCCCAAGCCAAGACCGTGACCGTCAAGTGGGAGACGTTGCCCTCCACATCAGTGCCCTTACCTGCCACGACAAACCGATCAGAGATCCTAAAGCACATATTGTCCAACCATACCCTCCGCCGGTTGGTTGTTCAGAACGATGGCCAGCCATTCACAAAGACGGATTGGGGACGGCTAAAACGAATCGCCGAAGGAAACCCCGACGAGACCAAGATTGGTGCATTTGGTGTCGGCTTCTACAGTGTCTTCGCTGACTGCGAGGAGCCCTTTGTCAGCTCTGGAAACGAAGCCATGGCGTTCTACTGGAAGGGGAACGCCCTCTTCACCAAAAAGTCCCAGCTACCCGCAGACCAGGCCACTCAGGACACGGTATTTGTCCTGGACTACCGAAACACCACGACTCCTCTGCCGAACCTCCTGTCAGTTGGTCAATTCCTCGCGACGAGTCTGACCTTTGTTGCGCTCGAGAAGATTGAGTTTTGGATCGATGACTACGAGATCCTATCGCTCAAGAAGAAGTCATCCCCGAGTGTCGAACTATCATTGCCACGAGACCTGGAGGCAAGGACGAAGGATGGCTTGATGAAGGTGACGAGTGTCGACCGGACAAGTACGCAAATCGATGCATCCTACATGGCGGCCATCGGCTGGAAACCACAGGCTGCGGCGTCTAATGCGAAAACTACCGATTCATACGGTGCCCCAGAAGTGCCGTCGTTGAGATCCTTCTTCGCCAGACTCACCACAACTGCTTCGCAGGCTGGACTCAGGACCAAAGCACAGAGCGAAGAGAGCGCAGCACAAGAGAGAATCTCCGAAGATGTAACAAAGACGTCTTCGGCAACAATCTTCCTCGGAGCCACGTCTGCAACCATCCAGACTAGTGTTCCTAGATCGTTCGCTTCGGAGCTAGAACGTGCCACCAAGAAACCGCCCCCAAAGACTACAAGACTCGCCATATTGACATCATCATACGATGAATCCCAAGCATCGCAGGAAGCAGCCTCATCAGGCGCTGTTGGGAAGGCCACAGATGTCTTCGCCTCTGTGCTTCCAAACAAGAAGCCAGGTGGGCGAATCTTCATCGGATTTCCCACCATGCAAACCACAGGAGCTGGCCTGCACATCTCAGCACCCTCAGTCATCCCAACGGTGGAGAGGGAGGCGATCGATCTCAACGCTCGGTGGGTGAGAACGTGGAACATTGAGATTCTCCGAGCTGCAGGCATCATCACAAGGCTCGCCTTTGCGAATGAGATGAACGACCTGAGCCTCCGAATGAAGCGAGATATGGAAAAAGAGGGCAAGTTCTCGCCAGCTATCGTGGCAAAGTTCATCCCCGAGGCCCTCCATATCCACAAAACCTTCACATTTGGCGACTCGACCCCCAGCGGCCAGGTCGGCCAGATCATCGAGGAAGCCTTCTGGATCTGCTTCAAAAAGGCCTCGATCGAGACTTTCTCCAGTCGAGGAGTGATGCAGACTACAAGTGTCCGCATCAGCTCCGAAGAAATGAGCAAGTTCGTGGATAGCATCCCGGTAGTTCCCAAGGAGATGAAGGACATCCCATTCGTCAAGAAGCTCATAGACTATGGTTTGATCTCGCAAATCACCGTTACAGACGTCAAGAAGGAACTCGAGACCAAGGCCATGAACAAGGTCCAGTTGATCAACTTCATTAGCTGGGCTGGGAAGAAGAGCCTCAATGGAGAACTAGATCCCGGCAGTCGAGCGGCCCTGCTTGAAGTCGCTGTTGGCACGATGAGCGATGACGGTGAACAGGGCGAGATCATCGCTCTCGGCAGTATCAAGTATCACATGAACATGAACAAGATTCCAGCGACCCTGCCCATCCCTCCTACGGCCATTCCTCATGCCCTCACGGCCAATTCTCAGGCGCAAGAGCTGGTTGCCCTGGGCTGGGAGCCGTTGGATATTGTGGCTTGGCTGAGGTTCCTCCTCGAGACCAGCGCTTCTCGACCAGAGGAGGAAAGTCTGACCAGGTCGCCCAGCTTCGCGGTTCAGGTACTCAATGTCTTGTCCAAGAATTGGGATAATACCAGCATGAGTGCGAAACCGGTTATCGTGTCTCTTTTGCAGGATAACACGGTGATGCCTACCAAGCAAGGCATGAAGAAGCCATCAGACTCGTTCTTCCCTACCGTCAAGCTCTTTGACGACCTTCCGGTTATCCAGGGTTGCGACAAGCTGAAGGAGAAGTTCCTGGTAGCTCTCGGCGTCCGAAAGACTGTCGACTTGGAAACCATCTTTGCGAGATTGCTCAATACATCCGGTGAGCCGGGCCAGCAGAAATGGAGTCATGTCGAGCTCCTCAAGTACTTGGCTTCTGTTCGTCAAGACATTCCGCACAGTGACCTCGGGAAGCTCGAGAAGACGCCCTTCTGTCCAGCCGAAGCTGGCCCCAAGGGCATGGAATCCACCAAGGCGTCCGAGACGCGCTACAAAGCATCAGAACTCTTTGAGCCCAAGGACACCCTTCGCGCTCTAGGACTCCCAATTCTACAATGGCCCGGACCGCCGGGGAGCTATCGGCCCAGCAGCCAAGAGGCGAGGTTTCTCTCGCAACTCGGTCTGCGCTCTTACCCGTCCGTCCCTGAGCTCGTTGCAATGATGTCTGGTAAGGACGAGACACTCAGAGTTAGAGCCATGACCTATTTCCTCGCCAATCACCAGATCAACCACTATTCATCGTTCTACCTCGGTGATAGCCAGAAAGCATTCCTGCCTCTCGAGGGTAGCACTGTCCTTGTTCCACCCTCGCGGTGCTTCTTCAATCCACGGGCCTCCGTCCTTGGCTTTCACGTTCTACGGAAGGACCTCCATGACCATGCGAGCGTAAGTGAAGAGGAACCCAGCCAGCCCAACGTCGCTAACACTTGACAGAAATTCGGCGTGGCAAGAGACCCCCCTATGCTGGAGTGTGTGAAGCGCCTCCTAGCCAACCCACCTCAAGACCAGCAGAACGCCATCGTTCTGTTCAGCTACTTTGCGTCTCGAATCACCGAGCTAGGAGACAACAGTTTGTCCAGGTTGCGAAACGCCGCCATCATTCCCATCTTCCGGTCTAGTCCGTCGTCTGAGAAGCGGACCAAGAACCTGATTCACGTCCCTCCTACTCGCGTGTATCTGGGAACATCATCGACATATGGCGACATTTTTGACTTTGTCGACTTTGGACCAGATGCGAACGCATTCCTGTTCCAGTGCGGAGCCAAGAGTGAGCCGACCAAGTTGGAGGTAGCACATATGGCATGCACAGAGCCAGCCCGGCTCCTCAGCGTTCTTCAGAGTTCAGAGAAGTATATGGACCTGTTAAAGTCACTCGCCGATGCATCTACTACGCTCTTTCGCGATAAGGAACTCTGGAGGAAGATGCGTGTGGCACCTTTCCTCCTCGCCTACAAGGAGCTGGCCAGTCCTAAGGGGAAGGTCGACGACTTGGACGAGGATGACGCGCCCATCAGACAGTATCAACTGGCCTCTGCCAGCCAGATTGTGGTAGTCGACGATATTATTAGCTATCGACTCTTCAAGGACCGGCTCATATGTGCTCCCGAGGAAGACTCGCTTGAGGCATTTTACATTTCTCTAGGAGCTCAGAAGCTGAGCAGCATCGTCCAAGAGGACATCCGCATCGGGCCGCACGTTAAAAGCGAAAGGACGGCGTCGAGTCTTCGAAAACATGTTCTGGAGAGGACCAAGATCTTCCTATACGAGTACGCCAATTACCGGCGAGACGTCATCAAGCACGACACGAAGTGGCTGGACAAGAATCTCACTGTCAACATCGTCAAGTCAGTTGCGCTACGAAGAAGCCTACGGGGCCAGTCTCAAACCCACACGGAGAAGCGCTCTGCTGCCAGTGACAAGACCAGCAACGGATGGGTTCTGTACGTGGTTAATGAAGCGAAGCCGGACATGTACCAAATCGGACAGGCCATCTGCCAGATGATCCTCAACCGCCCCAATCAGCAAGCCTATCTCTTCTTCGAACCCTTCCTCGCCCTCGACTTGTATGGCCTGAGGGCTCGTGGCTACAACGTGGATCGCATTCTCCGAGCCAAGGCTGCCGAGGCGAGAATCGCCGAAGAGGAGAGACGCCGGGCATTGGAGGAGGAACAGCAGAGGATCCAGGAGAGAGGGCAGAAATGGACCTCGGAGGGATCAGAGGCCAAAGCCGCCGAAGCTGCGCGTGAAGTTGCTCAGACACCAGAGCACCACAGCTCCGCGATGCCAGGCGCGTGGGATTCTCCCGAGGATCCCAAGCCCGTTCAGAGCCAACCTTCTCGGAAGCCCAGGGGCTTTTTCTCCGACCTGACCCGGAGACTGGGCTTTGATGCCCAAGATGAAGACGACAACAAGGGTCACAAGCAAGTCGAACAGCTGCTTGACACGCCAAAGGAGACGGGGGGCAGCCCGCAGACCGAGAATGATGAGGGGAGAGTGACAAGTCCAGCTGTCGTGCAGCAGAACCTACTGAACGCCGTCAAGTCGACTCGGGCCTACGGGTCAAGCAGTGTGTTCTCAGAGCCCCAGGTAAACGAGGTCAAGGAACAAGCGACATACTGCGACAAGAAGCCCGCGCAGAACATCACATTTGTGGCAGAAGCCTCCAACGGCATGAAGATCTTTGCATCCAAGGACCTCGACGCCGCCACCTTCCTCACCACGCACATCAGCACCATCAACACCTTCGCCAGCCTGCTCACCGAGATCGGTGGCGTGTACTCCCTGTCGCCCAAGGTCCTGCACATCTTCTACGACGAGGCCGGGAGCACTATCGCCTTCAACACCAACGGGAGCATCTTCTGCAACCTCCGCTTCTTTTTGCAACTGCACGCGGCGCAGATTGGGGGCCCGAGGAGTGGCGAGGGTATGGCGGAGGCGGCGACGTGGTGGTGGGTTGTGCTGGCTCATGAGCTGGCGCACAATCTGGTGTCGCCACATAATTCCGATCACAGCTACTATACGTGAGTCTCTCTTGTTTTTTCTTACGCCATCATTTCCTCGAGGTGCTAACAGACGCAGGGAGTCGTTTATCCAGCAGTATTTCGGCAAGATGGTAGCCAAGACAGCGCTGTGGGTGGCTCGTTCAGCGGCCGCGGCGCCTGCTGCTCCGGCCCGGATGGCTTCACAGGCTACAGCGCCTCCTCCATATTCAGGGTAGTCTAGTTATGTTTGATTGAGCGCCTTTCCCCTCCTTCTTCCTTGTTTTCGTTCTTTATTGTTGTTGTTGTCGTCGTCTGCATAGCGGGGAGTTTGTGCGCTGTTGGATAGGATGGTTTCGTCAATGACAGACTCGGGTTGGTGTTGAGGCACTGTAGGATAGGTAGGGATGGTTTTTATTTCCGGTGCGTGATAGAGCGAGAGCTAGAGTCTAGAGTGGAGGTTTTGAGTAGAGGCTTATACAGTTAGAGGCCGTGACGAGTCAGTTTCGTTTGGTTATGGTTCTTCATTCGAGTCCTTTGGCTGTTGCATGGCCTCCACGGTGTTATCAGGAATGTCCTCCCTTTCCCCTTTTCCCTACAAGAAATGAGCGGCAAAATGTAGTCGCGAACTCAGCAAAAAGATTGCACTCGGCGGCAGGGAATACTGCTCCCGGCAGGGCTTGAACCTGCGACCTTCGCATTACCAATGATTCAACTGTTGTCGAATTATTAGTACGAAGCTCTAACCAACTGAGCTACGGAAGCCGATGTGAATGGTTTGTTGGATTTCGGACCTGGAATTGTGTTAGAAGTAAGCGCGCGCTTGTATTATGCCAGAACTGCTTAGAGCCGCCGTTGATGCTTGATCCGTACAACTTTTTTAAGTTTCCTCTCCATGCGTAGTTCGTTGAGAGTCGAAAGCTTCCATGTGATGGTGCTGGGATTTGCACTCGCGTTCTGTGGAAGGAACCGCGCATGGCAGGCCAATAGGCATCCTAGATCGTGGACCAATCAGAGCCTAGAAATAACGTCACTTCCAGAGCCTGCTTCAACTTCTCCTTGTCTTGCACCCTTTCCACTATCGGCAATCCTATTGGACTCGCAAGACGATGCGGTACGCTCGCCACAGGGGTCTTTTTCAGCTGTCAAGGGCCTCCCCGCACGAGCAGATCGCTGTGGTCATCAGCGATGACAATCGGGTTCGATTCGAGGAGAAGATGTTGCGCTAGAGACTGTGATATCGTACTAAAAAGTCGAAGAGTCCTCACGTTGAAGTCGGTATCTACCTCGATAGCTCTCTTGGAATCCAAGATGAATACCAAATCCAGAAAAAAAGGCCATGACAGGCACCTTCTAAAAGAGGCTGCCTCAATCAGACCAGTTTCGCAAGACCCTGCCAACTTCTGGCCTCCTCATTGGCCCTTTATTCCCAGCAACTGATGATTTACGATGAAGCAGAGTCGGGTTGGTAGGTCTTCTGCGGCTGGCCATTTCGAGGCAGCCTCGAACCTCGCAGACGACGAGGTCCCCCAACATTTTCATTTCCCCTCACCCACCGAGCCTAGCGGACAGCGTCTCGACGACTTTGGGCTACTCCTCGTCCGTCAGCGAGCCCACGACTACAGCTCAGCGTCAATTCTGCCAGCGGTCCATAATTGCGCGACCTGATGGCGGGCGTTGGCTGGCGCCCGGCCTTTGACAATGCCGGCGACGGATCCCAGTACAACGCGCCCCAAGGCACTCAGAACATCAACGAACGAAATGGAAATCAATTCATGGAGTGTGCCATCAACGGCGGCATCCATTTCAATGCGGGTGGGCGCTTCTCGCTTCAACCATGTGGTGGTTTCCTAGCTAAACACCTCCAGGCTCCTGGTCCAGGCACTCTCAGCAGCAGCTCTGCTTACAATCGCTGGCATTTCAAGAAATGGACGACCATTGCAAGGACATCAATAACGCCACCGAAGGAACATGCGAATGGCTATTTGAACACCCGGCATATGCGGCATGGAAGCAAAGCGACCGAGGCTTACTCTGGATCAAAGGGAAGCCTGGGTCTGGGAAGTCAACGTTACTACGGCACGCTCTCAAAAGGCACGAAACGGATATGAACACCACTGAAAACGCCATCATCATCTCATTCTTCTTCTACGATCGCGGGGTTGAGCTCCAAAGGACACCCATCGGTCTATTTCGGTCGCTTCTTCATCAGCTCCTCTGCCAGGCACCCGAGACACTCTCAGGTCTCGTCGACACTTTCACGAAGAATACCAAGGAGCGAGGCAGGCTAGGAGAAAAGTGGAACTGGCATCTATCCGACCTAAAGGGCTTCTTCCGATCATCTATTCCGAAAGTCTTGGAGAATCGCTCAGTCTGGTTATTTGTTGACGCGCTTGACGAAAGTGGCAACCATGCTAGCATAATCGAGGACTTTCAGTCGCTGCTTCAAGGACTACAGCCCACGAAACCCACTGACTCGCAACTTCATATCTGCTTCAGCTGTCGTAACAACGTGGGGTTGGAAAATTGTGCCGAGTTCGAAGTATGCCTTGAGGAGGAAAATGGAGAGGACATTTCGAATTACGTGGAGGCCCAACTCTCTACATTCCGTACGTCCTCTGAGTTGAGAGAATCCGACATTCGAAATCTCATCACCCAAAAGGCCAGAGGCCTCTTCATATGGGCCCGGCTCGTTGTGGAGGAAGCAGTAGAACTCGACACCAAGGGATGCGAACTGATGGCTATCCAAAAGCGAATCCATTCTGTCCCTAGAGACTTGGACGCGTTATATCACGGATTGGTGGACAAAATGGATGAGAGACAGGCATCCCTGAGACTCATCCAATGGATTTGCTTTGCTACGCGGCCCCTATCCCTGGAGGAATTGCGATGGGCTCTGGTTGTCGACTCTACTCCTTCAGCCCAGTCATTGGAGGAATGCAGAAGCAAGGAGGACTGGATATCCACAAACGATAGGATGAAAAGGCGACTCCAGGCGCTCAGCTGCGGTCTCGCCGAGGTCGTTGCGTCCCCCGATTCGCAGGTTGTCCAGTTCATCCACCAGTCTGTCAAGGACTACTTCATCAACAAGGGCATGCCAACCCTCGAGCAGTCATCCAAGACCGAGATCCCAAACGGTGATACTGCTGGACACACACATCATCGACTTTCCAGGACCTGCATCCGCTACTTCGCAATGGAGGAGATCGGCTGGCCAACAAGTTCTGACATGACAACCGAGTTTCCATTCTTACATTATGCCGTCACGTCGTGGGCGGTGCACACACGGGAAAGCCAGGCAAGACGTGTTTCTCAAAATGATCTCCTGGACTGCTTCAAATGGCCAGACGAAAAGCTAGTCCAGCGATGGGTGCGGATTTACCACCGGGTAGATCCCTCCTCACGCGATTGTCCGCCACACAACACAAACATGATTCATGTACTCTCTCGCAATGGGTTGATAGAGCCGTTAAGCATGATACCCAAAAGGCCAAATCATGTTGGTCCCAATATCAACACGAAGGACGGTCTTGGTCGGACACCGCTCTCGTGGGCCGCTATATACGGATATGAGGCCGCCGTCAGACTGCTCCTAGGTATAGAGAGCGCTGACAAATGGCCTACGGCGCCGCGGGCCATGGCCAAGCTCCTCCCTAATCTAGACATGATTGATGTCGAGGCGCATGATGCGGATGGCATGACACCGCTCGCATGGGCCTGTATAGGACATGAGGCTATTGTTAAGCTCCTTCTCGATACCTGCAGGGCCAACGTCAACGCAAAGAATAAAAATAATCAAACGCCGCTTCATATCGCTATTATTTACGATCAAAAGGCCATAGTTGAGCTCCTTCTTTATCACTATAAGGCCAATGTCAACGCAAAGGATATAGGAGGTCAAACGCCGCTTTTTATCGCTGTTTCCCTGAACCAAAAGGCCATAATTAGGCTCCTTCTTTGTTCCTGCAAGGCCGACGTCAACGCAAAGAATAAAGATGGTTATGCGCCGCTTCATATCGCTACTCTTCTCGGTCAAAAGGCCACAATCAAGCTCCTTCTCGATACCTGCAGGGCCGGTATTAATTTAAGGGATAGAGATAGTCAAACGCCGCTTCATATCGCTGCTCTTAAAGATCGAAAGGCCATAGTCAAGCTCCTTCTCAATACCTATAGGGCCGACGTCAACGCAAAGAATAGATATGGTCAAACGCCGCTTTATCTCGCTATTTTTCGAGATTACAAGGCCATAGTTAAGCTCCTTCTCGATACCCATAGGGCCGACGTCAATGCAAAGGATGAATATGGTCAAACGCCGCTTTATGTGGCTATTGTGACTAGGAACGAAACTATGCTTGAGCTTCTTCTCGCTACAGGACAGGCCGATATGAACATGGAGGTTGGAAGACATGCAACGTCGCCGCTTTGTCTGGCTATTGCGATTGAGAACAAAACTGCGGTTGAGCTTCTTCTCGCTACAAGCAAGCTCGATTTCAACAAAGAGAGTAAATCGACTATGGCGCCGCTTTTGTTTGCTATTTTATTTGGGTATGAAACCATCGTTGAGCTTATTCTCGCTAGAAGCAAGGCCAATCTCAACACAAAGAGTAAAGCGAATCTAATACCACGTTGTCTTGCTGGGATATTTGGGAATGAGGCCATCTTCAAGGGTCTTGTCGATGCGTGGAAGGTCGATCTCAACGCCAAGAGTTATGCGCATGGTCTTACGCCTCTTCATGCCGCTGCTTTGAGTGGGAATACGGTCGTCATTGAGCTCCTTCTCGCTAGGGGTAGTGATGTCAACGCAAAGGATGAGAACGGCCAGACACCTCTTGCAAGAGCTTCCGAGTCTGGGCATGAAGCTGGAATGATGCTCCTTCTTGGTTCAGGCAAGGCCGATGTTGATGTGAAGAATAATTTCGGCCAGACGGCGCTGTTCTTTGCAGCCATGCATGGACGTGAAACAGCGGCAAGGGAGCTTCTTCGCCATAGCTCAGGCGATTCTGATGAGCTTGATCACTACGGTTCGACACCGCTATCGATAGCGGTACGACATGCACACATTGGAGTGGCCAAAGTACTCCTAGCTACCGGACGAGCTACCGTTGACTCCCAGGACCGCTTGGGGCGGACTCCGTTGTGGTGGGCGAGAAAATGCGGCAATACTGATGTCGAGCAACTACTACTTGACTTTGCAAACAATGGCGTGCCAGCATGCGATAGGTACGCGTCCACGGGGCCGGGCGAAATACCTAATGGTGAGATACGCAGACGGTGCAGCGTCTGCACTCTGGGCATTTCAGAACCTGATGTCTCCTATATGTGCTTGGCTTGTTGGTTCGGGGGCTTTGAAATTTGCTCAGAGTGTTACCGCACTGGAGCCCGTTGTTTGGGAGAACATCACGAATTAGTTCAAGGGGTACATGTCCTTGGCCCTGGTGAATCAGATCTCAGGCAACTCAAATGAGGAATGAGACAATCAAGCTTCTCCCATATGTGGCAGGGGTTGGCTGAATTAGCCCACACGCAGGGGAGGGGATCACTGCCGGGTAGTCTTACACGGCGATTGTATTCTAACTGAGCTGATGAGGTTTTGTTTCTTTGAGCTTCTATATGAATTCTGATCTGCTTACTAGTATTCGGAAAGCTATAGGGGTTTAGAAGTGTGTAACTCATATGTGGGTGTTGCAAGCAATATCGCTTTTTGAAACTCTACAACCCCTACAGATTTACACGTTGATCGCAACTGGAGACTTAATCTAGCCAACTGACAGTCCCGGTTGCAATGTCCTGTTTCAGTGAGGATACAATATTTCAAGTCCCCAGATTTGGTCAAGTCGATAATTCTGTACTCGGAATCAATAGTTCTGGATATGGATTCCAAAGGTCAGACATCTTTACGAAATATTTCGGCAGAACCTGTGCACTTCATGTCCCTGAGAAATAGGAGATTCTATGAGTAGAGCTGAATACAGCCGTTCGTAGTCGTTCGTAGTCGAGGCTACTCTTCCACAATCACCGCTTCTACTGTAGGTAGTGCATCTCAGGACAGCCAAGTTGCAACATGCTACACAAATCCATGTTTAGAAAGTCACTGAAACGCCCTCTCATTAATCCTAATTCAAATTACCCGTCATAGTCTCCCCTTTCAAAGTAGTACTATTGTCAACGCCTGTTCACTTCGACAGACCTAACTAGGTACCTACCCCAGATCAACTTGCCCACCACAACCACGTGACCACAACCGTGACCAATCACCTCCACCGCAATTGGCAGCTCCAACATCCTCGATCATCAACGACTTCGTCCTCCCTCGGCAGAGCCGCATCACACAGCGAAATCCCCCCCCCCGCGCGCCTCCACGACCGCCGAAACCCACGATCAGACTGCTCTAATACCCCCTTCCGATACCCAGACGGTCAATTGCCCAAGATGGTCCACCGCATCGCCTTCTGGAGCGCCTTTGGTACGTTTTTTCTCTCTTGGGCCTTGACTGCGGTTAATACAGGCCACCCGCTTCCGAAAGCTCCTACGCAATACACGGCAACCGTATCCTCCTGCTTCGAATGCCCCTAAACCGACACTCCTTCTCCCCCCATTCCGTCTATACAAGCGCACACAAGGCTAGGAACCATTGACTAACGAAAACCGATCCGGGACAAACAGGCGTCGCCGTGCGATTCTGGCAGGTCGGCATCGAGATGCGACCATTCTTCAACAAGTCCTCCCTGTGGGCGTATCCCGCGTACGCTCTCGGCGGCGCAAGCTTCGGATACTGGCTGCAGGGCGTCGATGACCGACAGACCGCGACTCTGAGCGACCGGAAGGCGTTGCTGATTGAGAAGCGATTGAGGAAGGCCGAGAGGGACGCTGCTGCTGCTGCTGAGGCGGAGGCTTAGATGGGATTGGAAGAGAAAAGAATACAAAGATGAGGAGAGGGGGAATGAGATTGGGGAGGATTGGGCCTGAGTCACAAGGGCTGGATGAGGGGAGGGGATATTGTACATTTGGCAATGGGAAATAGAGCGTCACAATCAGACGACAGAATTGAAGAATGGGACTTGTTTTTTGCGTTTTGTGAAGAGGATGGATGATGACCTGTGATGTTTCGAGCAATGATTGAGGGAAATTGGCTGTCATGAAGCCATGAGACCATTGGATCGAGGAGTCCAGATCGAGGAGTCCAGATCGAGGCTACGAATACAAGTCACAGAGGGCATTCTTATTGGCATTCAGATGGATTGTATGCTATGGAATCTTCATTTGTTCATCAATCTCTCATTTTCGGCATTACTCGCCCAAGGCGAGACCCATTACCGTCCAGGCAGTTTCCCGTTTTTCTACAACTCCTCTAGTTTTCTGAGGATCGCCGGCACTGACGTAGCAGACGAGTTACCAAGTTCCGTCACGACTACCGAAAGGTGCTTATCCCTAGTCGTATCAAACAGCAGTCGGAACCCTTCGTCGGAGCACCGCTCTGGGTCAATCTCGTTGTACGTCAGCGAGTCGATGGAAACTCGCTCCGTAAAGTTGATGGTCTCGCACATCGCCACAACCCGGACGCCCATGTCCGTCGCCGCCGTGGCAATGTCGCACGATCCAGCCCGGGCGTACATGGCGCCGTTGCTGAAGATGGCCTCCGCCGCGAGGAGAACCTGCGTCGTCTCCCCGAGGTGCGTGCGCAGGGCGCCGAGGTCAGACGAGTAGGCGACGCGGATGCCCGAGGCGGCGAGCTTCTTAGCTAGGCCGAGTCCGACGCGCTCGAAGGGGTCGTCGACGAGGATGACGCGGAAGGACTTTCCGGCGGCGCGGGCGTGGAGGAGGGTGCGTTCGACCAGGTGATGGTGGGCGTAGGTGAGGATCACATCGCCGTCAGCGATCATGCCAGAGGTGACTCGGACGATGACGTAGTCGGCGACGGTGACGCGCTCGTGGATAAAATTGTCGATGGACTCGCAGAGGAGCTTCTTGGCGTCCGCGTCCGGGAGGTCAATGTCCACCTTGCTAATCTGCAGCTTGAGCCACCGGATGGCATTTCCCATGGAGAAACACATGGGGCGGCATGCTGTGAGGTATTCGATCTGGGGGTTGAGGACGTGGGAGGTGAAGTGGCGAGAGAAGCTGCTGCCGATGGGGGTTGTGTAGGAGTTGATGACCTTGAGAATCCGTTACGTTAGCTGTCTGAATTACAACAAGGTGAAATAATTGAGGGCATCCATACCTGCTTAAAGGCCAGGAGAGTCGCCTCAAGTCGAGTGATGCTATCACTGATGGCAAATGCGCTCATGTGCTCTCCAAGCACCAAGACAGCAGGATTAACGTCCTTATCCGCATGTGTCATGCCTATCCTTTTCGCGATGGAGAGATGGCTGAAGCAGTCTGGTACCGTCGGCTTCGCTTCCTTAGGCGTAGCCGATGTCGTCACCGGTCGCAGAGGTAGCTTTGCATTGCCGCCATGTTGACCATCCTGCTTGGCTTTCGCCTTTCCGCCTTTGCCCTCACTACCAGCGGCCTGTTGTCCTCCCTGAGGGCCCTGAGATGCCTGTGCGGTTTTTGCTTGCGCTCTCCTCGCGGCCTTTTCCTCCTTCGCCTTCTTCTTCAGCTCAGCGTTGGAGAGCTTCTTCTCGCCTGGGGCTGCGGGTTGTTGGTCCTTGCCCTGGCCCTTGTTCTGCTGTTGGTCCTTCTTGCCCTTCTTTTCCTGCTTGTCGGTAGCCGGGGCCGCGGGGGCAGGCCCGCTGGTTTCGGTCGTCATGGGGAGAGGGGACTAGCGAGGGCGAGATTTGGAGAGAAGCGGGAGAGAGAGAAGGGGAGAGCGAAGGCGTGTGCCTGCTTGGTGGTGGTGGATTGATCCGATTGTTCGCAAGGCGGGGCAACTCCGATGGGCAGAGAGAGAGAGAGAGAGGGTCAACGTCGTACGCAGCGTCGAGAGGAGGGTAAAATTAGTTTGATCCAAAATTCACAATGAGTGATTGAATAACGCGCTTCGCCGATATGAACGAATAAGACCCCGATCTAGAGCAGCGCGACTCTAAAGAATAGGTCGTCGTGGGGTTGATGTTCGTGGGCGCTGGAGATTGAGTCACAAAAAATAAATGGGGTTTGAATGTCGTTGGTCACTGGCATCTGAGATGGGAAGGTGCCCCGCGCTAACGAGACATGGGGCTTAGTTGCCTCGGAGCAGAGCCTCACCCGACGACAGGTCAAACGGATGCGGAAGGGGTGCGTGCGTGAAGGAAAAATCGTCACAGAATCGCGGGTGAGACAGTACAGAAAATATTATTGCTGGTTACGATACTCCGTATTAGAGAATGCTATGGATGGTGTCGCGCTTTTCGTCATCGAAATTGAACGTGGAGAAAATGGAGATGTATGGGTCTCGCTGAATACCCAGGCACCCACACCTCTCAAGATGATGGATGGGCTTGGATCATTCCTCTACTCATGTCGCGTTGACCAAGAACAGTGTCATGCAATCTCAGACCTCACCGGGAGATGTCCATTCGCGTTGCCGTTAGCTTTGTTACAAACACGTCAACATCAACATTGCCACGCGAAATGACCACTCCGGATGCAAACGACAGCGTAGCGCCGCCAGCTTCCATCACAAATCCTTCTTCACGACAGCCCTCAAGGGACCAACCGCAATGAAAGAAAACAAATTCCCAAAAAGGGTGAATATTCCAAAAATTCCCTCACCGGGCGAACCCAATGAGGAGCAGTCAAGGTAAAGTTTTCAACTAGCAAAATTCCTCTCTCAGCTTATCGCTTCACGGAGAAGGAAGACGCCCTTGCACTCGGATGGGGAAGAAAGAAAGAAAAGAAGAGGAAAGACTTGGGAGGAGGACGGCAATTTATAGGCATTTCGGAGGTGGAGGCACGGGCCACATGGGTGTGATTACCTAAGGCATCAAGGCAAGGATGCGTGCGAGTGAATGGGAAAGTTGGTCAGCGCGTCCAGGCACCAGCCCAATGCCCCTCAGCCTAGCAGGCAGCGAAGGAGCAACTGACAATTTTAGCCTCAAGCTTTTTGGTGGGGGGCGAGGTCTATGCCTGGAGCACACGACAAGACGTGAATGAGGCAGGCAGGTAATGCAATGAACAATGTCGTGTGGAAGGATAATCCTCAGGCACAAGTGTTATTCATGGATTAATTTCTTCGAGTTTGCCACATGAGGCCGAATGCAATCCCTTGGGTTTTGATCTTGCGTTCTAGCTTTTTCGTCTGTTCCTGAGATCTGCCTACCAACCTGCATGGCAACGAAGGAGATACCAGATGACCGAATAGAATCGACAGCTCCATACACAAAAAGCACATTAGCTCTCATCCATCGAGGACTTTGAATCGTATGAAGTAAATACAATGACGCACCAACCCCCTCAATCGACCAGAGGTTCCAGCTTTACAGATCACTCATACCCCCAGCAAACTCTTCAGGGCACCTCAAGTAAACAAGTCACAGCTTTTCACTGGGGTCAATCAATTTTTTTTTTCGAGTCACTCACTTCCCCAGCCACAGGCCGATCGATCACCGAACATAGCCAACTTCGGTGCGATACCGCTTTTAGCTCAATCTGTGATTCACCATGACACCCAAAATTTGAAACCAAAAAAACACACCACGACATCTAAATACATCATACCTCTGCAGCACCACCCGTGACCACTGGCAGGCAGCAGCAGCAGCAGCAGCAAATACACACACAATGAGGAGGTTCACCCGAGCTTACTCGTCAGCGACGAACACCCTCGGCGGAAACGCAATCCCCGCCTCCAAGATCCGATACGTGCCCACCTCGGGCAAGTACCCCAAGGGATTCCTCGCCTCCGGTATCTTCGTCGGCGTCAAGCCCGGCAACACAAGCAAGCCGGATCTCGCCATCGTCACCTCGGAGCAGCCCTGCGCCGCTGCCGGTGTCTTTACCAAGAACAAGTTTCAGGCTGCGCCTGTGACTTTTAGCAGGAAGCTGCTTCAGCAAAAGGGCAATGCTGGGTTGAGGAGCGTCGTGGTCAACTCGGGGAATGCGAATGCCGTCACAGGCGCGGGGGGTTTGGAGGATGCGACTAAGATGGCGCGCACGACGGATCAGAGGGTCGGTGAGGATGATTCGACGCTTGTTATGAGCACTGGTGTCATCGGTCAGAGGTTTGAGATTCCAATTGGGTCCTTGTACGGCAAATGTGACTGACTGACCCCTTCAAAGGTTGCCCATTCAGAAGATTATCGATAACATCCCCGCGGCGTACAACAGCGCCGGTGACTCTCACAATCACTGGCTCGACTGCGCCAAGGCCATCTGCACCACTGACACTTTCCCCAAGCTCATGTCCAGGACCTTTGAGCTGCCCTCGTCTCCTGGCGTCGAGTACCGCATCGCTGGTCTCACCAAGGGAGCTGGCATGATCGCCCCGAACATGGCCACCCTGCTCACCATCCTAGCCACCGATGCCCCGATCTCACCCAGTGTCATGCCCAATGTCCTCCGCCATGCTGTTGACCGGTCCTTCAACGCCATCACCATCGATGGCGACAGCTCTACCAACGATACCGTCGCTCTCCTTGCCAACGGTGCCGCTGGTGGCAAGGAGGTCACCTCTGAGCAGTCCCCCGACTTCGAGGCGTTCCAGAGTCTCCTCACTGACTTCGCCGCTGACCTCGCCAAGTACGTCGTCCGAGACGGTGAGGGCGCCACCAAGTTCGTCACCATCCGCGTCGTCGACAGCGCTTCCGAGGAGGCTGCTCGCCAGGTCGCCCGCGCCATCGCCACCTCTCCCCTCGTCAAGACCGCCCTGTACGGCAAGGACGCCAACTGGGGCCGCATCCTCTGCGCTGCCGGTTATGCTCTCATCTCCCCCCCCGGACAGCCCATCAACGACGTCCCCGAGATCGCCCCTGAGCGAACCAACGTCTCCTTCATCCCTGCGGATGGATCCCCTGAGCTGAAGCTGCTCGTGGACGGCGAGCCGGAGCAGGTGAATGAGGAGCGGGCCAAGGAGATTCTTGTGACGGAGGATCTGGAGATTCTCGTCCGGCTGGGCACTGGCGACAAGTCTGCGGTGCATTGGACCTGTGACTTTAGCCATGACTATGTGACCATCAACGGTGACTACCGAACTTAGGAGCCATGTTAGATCCCCAATATCCTGGGCTGGGGTAAATCCCAGGAGCACAGCGGCGAAAAAGAAAACATCAGATACACAGTACAGGCCTTTTGGATTTGGCCCAATGCCTCGAAACGAAATAGCACAGAGGCACTGTAGAGACGGATGAGCGATTCTGGATATAACGGCTACCTAAATCTTTTCGCTGCTTCGTTTCTCCCATGTTGTTATATGGTCTCTTTATGAGTAAGCTGCCATTGGATGTTATTCTGAGATTTGAGAGTGAGGGCTTAGTTTCCAAATTCGTCGTCACTCTCTAGTATGCCTTATCCTAGCATCATGAAACATCACAATATCTCCATGCATCTAATATCTAAACCCAACAACCCTGGCCCTGAACTCCAATTGACCCCAATTTTTTACCTCCCTTTACGCACTCAGAGTTCCCTTGGTGCTGGGAACCTCGCCCTCCTTTCCGGCCACCCTCGCCGTGGCGGCCTTGACGGCCAGCGCCAGCGCCTTGAATGCGCTCTCGGCCCTGTGGTGGTCGTTGTCGCCGTGCAGGCAGTGGACGTGCAGGGTGACGCGGGCGCCCTGGGCGAAGCTCTGCAGGCAGTGGGGGACCATCTCGGTGCTCAGGGTACCGAGGAACTCGCGGCGGAGGCCGAGGTCGACGACGCTGTAGGGTCGGTTGGAGAGGTCGATGACGGCGCGGGAGAGGGCCTCGTCGAGGGGAGCGTAGGCGTAACCAAAGCGGGCGAGACCGGTGGCACTACCAAGGGCCTGGGCGAAGGCGTAACCGAGGGCGATGCAGACATCTTCGGCGGTGTGATGGTCATCGACTTTGTATGAAGGATTAGTGAATTTTCTCGTGTCTGCGGATGTATGCTATGCTGAGTGGGTTTGGAGAGTGGTGGACGAACTGTGAAGGTCGCCTTTGCAGTTGATGGCGAGACTCCAGCCACCGTGCTTGGCGAGGGCATGAAGCATGTGGTCGAGGAAGCCAATTCCCGTGTTGATGGCGATCTTCTGGGACTTGCTGGCCTGGGCGGCATGGGAGTCACCGCCCTCGAGGAGGCGGGCGTCGGTGTCCGGGGGGAAGTCGCCGCCGTCGAGGTTGAGGGCGAGTTGGATCTTGGTCTCGTTGGTGTCACGGGCGAGGGCGGCCCAACGGGGAGCAGGAGGGTTGGCGGCCATCTTTGAGGAAGTCAATTGGGAGGAGGGGGGCTGAGGAGAAGAGTTCGTTCTTGACTGTTGTGAGATGGTGAGGGTGTTGAGGATGATTGATGATGTCCTCCCGTATCGGCGAGTGCCAAATTGACGGCTTCTGATACGCGGGCTGTGGCTGGGTGCGCTTTCCTACCACTTTTTTTTCACTGCTGCCGGGCTCTTTCCCAAGTAGGGCGGGGTACCTACCTAATTGACTGCACTGAAGCCCAGGCCAACTGGGAATTCATGATACCCCGCTATTTGATGCAGATACGCCCACTGTGGCTTGTGCCCCACGCCCTGTAGAGAACCCTTTACGCGCCCTGACCTGCCTTGACCCGTGCAGCGCATCCAGCACCAGGAACAACAAATCGTTTGTTGACTTTCAGTGCGACAGCAACAAAAGACCTCCTCCATCGAACCCCGTTAAATCGCAACGACAACACGAAACGCCGCCCGTTTAGTCGCACTAGATACTACTCAGAATTCAATGATCTAGAATACGAAAAAAGAAATGGAGAATTTTTTGAGGGAGTGGCGGCAGGATGCCCTCAACAAGGCGCAGCACGAGTCGGCCATCTTCATCGGCGACAAGTTGCTTGCTTTGACCAGTTCGTCCTTCATACCCGGCCTTGCCTTCTTGCTCTTACCAGACAAGTCCTGTCTAACATCGGTACTCCATCATAGATGACGATAACGATGCTTTCTGGTTAGCCCAAGTCCACTTCGCCACCGGAAACTACACGCGCGCCCAAGCATTCCTCTCCAGCAAGGACCTCATCGCCCGCAACCCGGCCTGTCGCTACCTCGCCGGCCACTGTCTCGTCAAGCAGTCCCGTTTCGAGGAAGCCCTCGGCGTCCTTGGAGAACGTAACCCGACACACCTGATATCCAACGGCGGGAGCAACAAGCGCAAGACGCAGCTGCGCCATGCGCGTCGTCCCCACGAGGCTACCGATGAGGAGGTCGCAACCCGTCGATACGAGGCCTCCATGTGCTTCCTCCGGGGCATCTGCTTTGCGAAACAGAATGCCTTTGACCGAGCCAAGGAGTGTTATAAGGATGCGGTGCGCATCGATGTCCAGTGCTTCGAGGCGTTTCAGCAACTCATGAAGAATTCGCTGTTGTCGCCCGATGAGGAGTGGCAGTTCCTCGAGAGCCTGGACTTTGACTCGGTCCATGTGCCAGGTGATACCTCGTCTGCTCAGGAGGCCTCTGAGTTTACCAAGATGCTTTACACGACGCGGTTGTCCAAGTACAGGAATCCTAAGGCATTTGATCTGGCCTATGACACCCTGTCGACGCATTATCATCTTTTAAAGAACCCCGACCTGCAGATGGCGCGGGCGGATCTCTATTACACGCAGTGCCGCTATCGGGATGCCCTGAAGATCACCAATGCGATTCTGGACAACGACAAGTACAACTTTAGCGTCTACCCCGTGCACCTGGCCTCCCTGTTCGAGCTCAAGGAGAAGAACCTGCTGTTCCTCATCGCCCACGATCTGGCGGACAGCCATCCCGAGGAGCCCTGCTCGTGGCTGGCGGTGGGAATATACTACTTTTCTATTGACAAGATTGCCGAGGCGAGGCGGTATTTTAGCAAAGCTAGCATGATGGATGCCCATTTTGGACCGGCGTGGATTGGCTTTGCGCACACTTTCGCGGCTGAGGGGGAACATGACCAGGCCATCTCGGCCTATTCAACGGCGGCGAGGTTATTCATGGGGACGCATCTGCCTCAGGTGTTTCTGGGGATGCAGAACCACGCGCTCAACAACATGACACTGGCCGAAGAGTTCCTTAAGACGGCTTACGGTCTTTGTAAGACGGATCCATTGTTGCTGAACGAGATGGGCATTGTCAAATACCACCAGGACAAGCCCAAGGAGGCGGCACAGTACTTTACAGCAGCGCTGAAGATCGCGGACGACATCAACAGCGAGCCATCGGCATGGATTGCGGCTCGGACAAACCTTGGTCACGCGTTTCGACGACTACGGCACTTTAATAGGGCGCTCGCCGAGTTTGACGAGGTGCTGAGGCAGGGCGGGAAGGACCCGGCTATCTTCTGCGCCAAGGGACTCATCTTGATGGAGCAGAACAAGCCGGACGAGGCGGTGACGGTGCTGCACGAGGCGCTCGCCATCACCCCTCAGGACAGCATCGCGACGGAGCTGCTGAACAAGGCGCTGGAGGAGACGGCTTTTATGGACGCTGCGGCCGAGTCGGAGGCGGAGGACCTAGCCGATTTCGAGACAACGCTTGAGGAACGAAAGGCCGAGGCGGGGATCAGGGTAAATGGGCGGAGAGCGGGCGGAAGGGGGATGATGGAGAAGGGGACGGGGAGGGTTGGACGGACGAGGAGGATGACGGTGCTGGAGGATGAGGGTGATGATGATGAACATGCGAGGGTGGAGATTATGATGGATATGAGTTATGACGAGTGAAGAGAAGGAGGGAGATTTGAAATAAGAGAGGGCTGAGGGCTGAGGGCTTTGACTTGGTTTAATGCCGTGAATTGGTTTACATGCCGGGGAATGGATATGGTTGGTTTGGGCGGCGTTTGGGTTGAACGTGTATACCTGGTATAGCTGAATGGTGAGTTATTATAGATGAATAGTGAAGTGAGCCGCAAAATGGAAACATATCTATGATAAGTGAAAGTTCTTGCTCGATATCTATAATGTCGGTTGATTGATATTCATGGTGTTGTTATGACGGCTCTCGCATTCGGCTCAACGGCCCCACCCGTCCCGAAGGTGGGTGGTTTGGTGGGGGAGACGGACCGGCGAGACAGTCCGTCCGGGCCGTCGGGCCAATAGTGGCCTGCTTATTAACCCACGAGCCGGGATAATTATCACGGGTCTACGTAACCTTCCTGCATGACGGGAGAACATCTTGTGTCGGTTGTTTTTTTTTGGGGCAGGAGCGGAAGGGGAAAACGTGGCTTGGGAGGGGGAGAATGACAATTGGATGAATGGGAGGTTATTGGTACCTATAGGAGGGGGAATGAAAGTGGCGTGTAACTGGTTATTATTGAAGAAGAGGGGGGGAGATAAGTAATCATGGGGGTTGTTGGTGCGTGGTTCATTTGGAGGAGGTTTGTGGTGGTTCATTTAAAGGGAGGAAGGAGGCGGGGAGAGAGAGGTTGTCAGACGATATCTTGAGATTACCTACCTACCCTCGGTCCCAGATACAGCATATACACCAACATTCAACATCCATCATTACAGACAGACTTCTTTAACCAACTATCGAGATACTGTCTGTCGAAATATTCTATCGACTCTCGCACACACACACATCATGTCGCGCTTCTTCCCCCATACACCATACGCAGAGGACCAACCCTTCTCTCGCACCATCCTCACAACACACGTCATAACCCGCACCATCACCCTCAGCACCATCATCGCCGCCGGCATCACCACAACCCGTCAACTAATCCCCGCCCTACGTCCCAAGCCCATCCCCGGCTTCGTCGCGCCCTCCTTCACCCCGCGGCTGCTCCGGTCCGCGTCGACGGGGACGCTCGCCGCGCTGGGCCTTGGGGCGGCCATGGTGGCGGGACGGATGTACGGCCGCGAGGAAATCGAGTGGCAGGACCGGAGCTGGAGACTGATGGAGAATAGGGGTCAGTTGGAGACGGATGACTGGACGGTGGTGGGTGTCGGTATCGGGGGGGTTATGGCGGCGATGGG
>JABFFI010000997.1:0-44920 GCA_013623725.1 Fusarium robinianum | reverse complement strand
TCCCCCCCCCCCCTCCCCCAGATTAGTTTACCTAAGTGAATACTCACTTGCGTACTGTGCCTTCCGAGTACTTCATTCAGCGTCTTTCGTACGTAATAAACAGGTGCATCTTTCTGCAAATCTAGGTACTCGACCATCCAACCTAGTCGGGACATTCCAAGCCGATCGAGTAAGACATCCTCACTCAACAGCCTTCCCTTACAGGGCAATGCACACGCATCCGCCTCATCCATGCATACCTACATACATACTGTGCCTACACATACATACTATGTAGTATGCTGTGATGGCTTACCTAGTTGTACATACATAATTACTCCATTTCCAAGCCGAATCACGTTGGCCAAATTACAATGGAACCGAAGAATGGAAAAAGAAGTCTTCTAATTTGTGATTGTCGGGGCTTTTTGCTCAGCCATCTGCAGCCAGGGCTCAGACGCCTCTCTCATGCAGAGGAGCAAGCCGCCGACCATGGACGGTGCTGGTTGAAAGCCACATGGCATCTCCACGTCCCCCCCCCCTCCCCTCACCGTTGGCAGCCACCCCTTGGAGGCAGTGCATTCGTTTTCGTACATTCCGCTCACGGGATGGGTTTTATGCTTATTAACACGGTTGATCCCGGGAAGAACCTCGTCGGAGGGGTTTGCGTGAGTGTCACTCGTCTGGGAAACTCCGCACCCAGAAGGAATGCGGGATTAGAGACAGTGAGAGCATCTGCTATGTACTGCGGCACCGAACCGGCCAACAATATTGCAGAACTAAGAGAATAAAAAAAACGGCATCGAAAAACTGCTCTATCTATTAAACTATCTGTTTGTTCATGACTAGTTGTGTATGCGGATCCATTCCTCGAAATCCATCATGGCGTGGTGGCGTGGCGGTCATGGTCAATGCAAAGGCAGGATCACACGTGATGAGAGCACAATCCCTCGGTTGATTGCCTCTACCTCGAAGTGATATGACGGGGGCGTGGTACTCGGGCGTCAGAAATTAAAAAGAAGCCGAATGGAATATCAAAGATGTCAACGGTTGGAACTGTGAAGATCAGACACGCCTCCATATGGTCGAAACTTGAGGACAACGATCGATGTATTCAACATGGCAGAGTCCTTGTCGACATCTATTTCTACTTCTGACACTCTGAGATATCTCCGACCTCCGTAAAGAAGTATCAAGTCCTTGGGATGAGCTAATCGGTGCCTGAGACTATCTTGAGTCCTTGTTATTCAGAGTTCAGTTCAGAATCGCTACAGTCTGCCGCCAGAAACTCCATGGTCATGATTTTTAAAGCTGCATGGACTCAAATAAATTTCGCAATGTCTAATCATGCTTTTCTGTGAGTTTATGGGTTGATTCGGTAGACAGCGCACTGTAGGGACTTCCTCACCTAGGCATGATATCTCGAGGCTCCTGTGAATCTTGGAAAGGACAGCCCTGGTCAGTCGATGCTGGAAGTTTAACTAAGTGGCCAAGCCCAGAACAGTCTCTATGGACTCCTGAAGATGGCTGCTACTGAGTTCGGAACATGAGTGCCGTCCAAACTTACAGTGGTAGGCTGGATGGAGGCTCACATCCCTCGGAATGATGGGCAGTATGGAGACGTTTCTTTAAACCTGAGCTCTAAAAGAGCAAATTTACCGGGTAAGAGCGAATTAATTAATTAAGCCAGATTGGAAAAGACGGGTGTTGAATGGCATCTCACATTCCCATAATAAAAGCAAAATGTGCCAACCAGAACCCGGGTTATAGACGAATGGGAAGCGAAGCCTTCAGTCAACTCAGTTTAACTCCTGAGAGAACCTTGGCGAATGATTTTTGCATCTCAATCCTCATGCAAGAAACTGGGAAACTCAGAAACCATCTTAGGCCATGGTTTTTGAATATATGTTACATAAATATAGGGTAGGGGTTGGTCTTTTCGGGAGTCAAGGACAGTTTTCTATGCGGTTGTCGAGGCATTCGAAGCCTCTGGATATCTCAAATGAGACTGGAATCACCAAGGATCTTGTATTGGACATAATGACCTGTTCAAACGCGCCTTTGAATCTTGTAGCTGTTACTGACGCACGAGACCTCAGTAGTCGGCGTTGAGACCACGACTGTAAACAAGCGTGAGGAGATACCCCGTCCTCGCAACTAGAGCTGCACAAGTCAATATCAATTTAATGATTTCATGTTTCGTGGAATAAAGGGTATAGGACAAGTGTTGAGGTCTGCATTCGATAGACTCGATAGTGCTCAATGACAGCTTCAGTTTGTGCTCCTGTCACGTCAACACGACCGTTAGTGTCATGGAATGCCTCTCATCAGACCTCACAAGAGCTACCGGGAAAGATCGATGCGTTTTTCTTATCGAGATCTAGATACGGGTGTCGACTCTTTGCCCATAGGTAGATCTCGTGGGCGTAACAGTAACGAGGACACCATCAAAGGAGCACTAGGAAAGCTAGTCTATTCATGTAACAAAATGTGGTTGCACCCGTCTAGATCCCTCGTTATCCCTTTAGATTAAGCTAATTCAAATGCCTGTTTTGTGTTTTCAATGGCGCAGTGTTTTGCTACAACGTCCTGACCAAGGTCAGAAGCCGTTGATACTCATCTAGTAAATGATGTGCCTCTCGAGCAAGCATCATTAAGTTAATTATAGATGAGACCCGATTAATCGCCGAGATTCTAAAGAAAAGAGCTAGGTGCACGGCGTGATGGGCAAGACGATTAGGCAAGGCGACTACTAGCTATGTACTAGACAAGCTGATGCAAATTCGCAGCCGTTGAATGAATGCTGGTGAGTTCGAGTAGGGTGCCGGTCCAAGGCCATAGTGGGATCAGTCATTAGAGGCTTCGGGCTCTACCTTTGTGTCCCATGTAGGGTTTGCTTCGAAGGGTGGATTACCTACTGTTGTTGAGACAATTTGTTAGACTCGACTCGGCTAGGGCTAGGTCATTCGCCCATTGAACCGAACAAAACGGGGTCGTCGATGGTTCGAGATTAGGCCCCCTGCCGCATCTGCATCAAGAAAGCGGCATTGGGGCCTCGGCATCAAGGGTTTTTGTGCTACTCAGGGCGGCTGAAATCAACTTGCATACAGGATCCCGCTTCTGCAGCTGGCAGGCGGGCCATTGGGGGGAACTGAGACAGGGCCAAGCCAATCAAACATGACCAGTTGTGAAATGCCGCTGTGATTTGGCATAGCTACCCAATAAGGACCCTTGGGGGGATGGTGTATCTTGTTCTGTGTCTCCGAGAAACACGGCATGATATGGATCCGAGTTACTCAGAACAACATCCTCTCATTCGACTCGCTGGGGACATGCGGAGTGATATCTTACCTCCATCACACATAGTGCTGGAAATGTGAGACACGTACGGGAGATGTAGTGAGATACAAATATTGAACAACGCCCGCAAGGTGGCCGGATGGGAATGTGTCCTTTATTGCTACCCACTTGGCCAAAAATGACTCCATCCATTGGCCTCCTAGTCAATGGAGAGTCCTATGGGATCGCGTTTGTGTTTGGTGTCCTTCTCCATGTTTTTGCTTTCCGCTGTGGCGAATGGGATCTCTACACGACAAAAATCCTGGTGACCTGGATCGCTTCCCATGCAGCCACAACGTATCTACTTGCAGCATATACGGACAGCGGGCATGGATCTTATTGGCAGGCATTTTCAACCTCCTGGAAACACTTCTCGGTAATCGCACTCGGTGTCACGAGCAGCATTCTGATATACCGGACAGCCTTCCACCGGCTGAATTCCTTCCCAGGGCCATTCAAAGCCCGCATGTCTAATTTGTATGCCACTTCTGTAGCCCTGAGAAGATGGCAACTCTATGAAGAGGTGAAGGAGTTGCACAAGAAGTACGGAGACATTGTCCGAATTGGTTAGTTAACAAGACGACATGGAAATTGACAGATCTGACGTTCTGTGCAGGACCGTCCGAACTATCCATCGCCAGCCCCAAGGCGTTGCATGCCCTTCATTCCAACAGTTCTCCATGCACCAAAGGCCCTTGGTATAACATCATCCACCCGATGATTTCACTGCAAACCGAGAGGGACAGAAAAGAGCATTCCCGTAGACGAAAGGCGTGGGACAGAGCGTTCAGTTCAAAAGGTGACAAACCCGAAAGAGTTCGTTAAAAGATGTGATCTTGACAATATCGCCAGCGCTTCGCGACTATGAAGTCAAAGTTGTGAAATACACCAGACAGCTTATCGACCAACTGGAAAAGCTGGAGGGCCGACCTGTCAACGCAACCATGTGGTTTCACTTCTACACCTTTGATATCATGGGCGATCTCGCATTTGGACGCAGCTTCGATATGCTCAGAGATGGCGTCAAGCATTCTTACATGAAACTATGCCATACCAACATGCAGCTGATCGGGGCCTTTGGTCACCTTGTCTGGCTATTCCCCCTCTTCAAGGCCATACCTGGCATAAATTATGCTCACATCAGGTTTCAAAATTGGTTGACGGAGCAGGTTGAAAAGAGGCGAAGAGTAAGCCCACTGCCCCCTGATTTGAAAAAATGAAAAAGTTGTGGCTAATGAATGGTAGAACACGCCGGCCATGCCCGACGTCTTCTCCTGGATCCTAGAAGACTATGATGGCCTCGAAAATCCAACCAAGCAGCACCTCTTGAACCTTTACGGGGATGCCAACTTGATCGTTGTTGCTGGAAGGTAAAATTACACACCCCCAATCCTAGACCTGTGCTTGCACATATTAGCGACACCGCAGCTGCGTCCCTTGCTTGCCTCTTCTATGAGCTCGCTCTGCATCCGGACGTTTGTTCCCGGCTCCAAGACGAGATTGACGAGTACATGAAGGATCGCGAGCAACCGGATCATTCTTCGCTTGCGCAACTTAAGTTCCTACAGGCGTGTATTGACGAATCTCTTCGCCTCTACCCTGTTGTCCCATCCGGTGTGCAACGTATGACGCCCCCCCAAGGCTTGCAATTAGGCGACACATTTATCCCAGGAAACACCATCGTACAGGTCCCTACCTATACTCTACATCACGGTAAGCAGACTCCATGGCCGATGTGATGGTTAAGAATCGTAAAGACTAGGGCATCCTTTAACCATTTTCCAGATGAACGTCGTTTGTTCACCCCGATGACTTTATCCCTGAACGATGGACTTCAAAACCAGAGCTAGTAAAGGATGCTTCTTCCTATGCCCCCTTTTCTATGGGTAAGTTCCAGATTACTGTCGACAGCTGATAGGTTATTGTCTCTGATGTTCACTTTCATAGGTCGTTACTCCTGTGTTGGCAAGCAACTCGGGTTGATGGAAATCCGTTACGTTGCTCTTGAAATCTTGTCCCGATACGACCTCAAGCTGGCCCCAAATGCCAGCCCCAAGGATTTCGTGGATGGGATGCAAGATTGTTTTACCTTGGCGTTGCCAGACCTCGACATGATTTTTACTGCTCGGGCATGATGCAATGAGGTTCGGCTCACCAGCCTCCTCTGAGGCTATATGATTTTAGAGTGGTTTACAAGGAGTGAAGGATCTGGTTGGAGTAAGGGTACGCTGTGTCCTTTCTATCTTATACTCTATGCTTATGCCTTGGTTGCTCGAAAAGGGAGTCCATGCCTGAATAGTGGCCAATATCTAAAATAGTGGTGCTGTCAATTTGGCTCGAGTTTCGGTCAAGTCGTTAAGACAATGGCGGAAATAAGCCTTTCAACAATATCGTCGTTGGTAGAGGAAACGCTGGGATAGGCAGACAAGGAAGACGATTGCGATCATGCCCACGACCGTTTCGCGATGTTTGGGCTTAGGATATGGGCCACACTAAGACGGCTCTCCACCACATACGACCATACCCACCGGAGAATTCGGGATCCCGTCTGCTCTCCCATAGACAAGCCGGTGAGGGGCGGATCAGTAGTTGGGTCGGTGACGACCAGCGAATCCCCGCTGTTGTATGTTTTTGTTTTTGCATCGTTGCGATGGCTTCCTTTTTGTTCATCGTCGTTGTTGAGCTGCGCTTGTCACCACGGGTCACAGTTGCGGGGGACCCACTAGGGATAGGAAAGGAAATAAGGCTATGAAGAAACTAAAGTTAATATTCGGTACCTTAGTTTTAAACGGTAAACGCTTGTGAGTAGACTCGCATAAAAGTTCAGTGATGTGAGCCGATAACCCAACCCGTTATCCAACGTAGTTAGTCAGTTAGCAACCCATACCCTGCACTTGATTGTGTACTTTATAAATGAAAACTCCGCCTTACCTCAATGCAGATATCACCTGCCTTATCTATCAATGTCCCCTGATGCCCTCCCTTCGCATCCTTCTGATAAAGTATATAGCGCTGATCCCCAGTCCTAACCCAGCAAAACCAACCGCCATATACCATGCTGCCCGGTACCCAAACAACAGCTCGCCGTCCGTCTCCCCGCCTCCATTCACATGGACCTCCACCGTCGCAGCAAACCCCAGTCCTAGACTGATGCTATAGTTCACGACTGTGCTCACCAAGCTGGCCGCGATCCCCTGATGTTCTCTTTTCACTGCATTGGATAGGATCAACGTCGCCGCAGGAAACGACATATCCATACCCCAGGTCATGATGATGAGACTGAAGAATGACTGAAACCAATAAGACTGGTTGATAGGAGCAGTCATGATCAAAACAGTGCCAGCGGTGAAGGATGCCAGGGCCAACAACATGACGAAGGCTGGATGTGTGAAGTGTAACAACCACGCCGTCGTCATGGAGGCCGCTGCCCCTGATATTGCCACGGGACTCATCCACGCTGCCGTGAGAAGCGGCGAGCCTCCCCGTAAAAGTTGGAAAAACTCCCACGTGTAGTAGATCCAAATTCCGAACGACGCCCAGCCGCAGGCTACACAGGCCAAGATGAACCCAACGTCGCTAGTTAGGGAGTCGAATGGAATGAGAGGGTTCGACGCCACGCGCAGCTCGATATAGAAGAAGACTGGCACGAGAGCCACCCCAACGATGAGGAGAGCATAAACATACGGTGTCTCCCAACCAACGATCGGCGCCTGATTCCATGCAAAGTTGAAGAGAACCAGTGCAGTGATGCCAGTTGTTGCACCCAAAACATCTAGTTGATCCAGTATTTCCCGCCAACTCATAGTCGAGGACGACAGCTTATGCGGTGGATCTGGAATGATAAAAACAGCCATGGCTGCGATGAAAGCCAGACCGATTGCAAATGAGTAGAAAGCCCAGGGCCACCAGTCCTCGTGATCCTTGACGAACAGACCAGCAAACGCGGCGGCGAACACGTTACCCCCCGGCGCGCAAGCCCCGAACAGCGCGAAGACGACGGTTTTCCTCGGACCTGGATTATACGAAGCTCCTAGGATTGCTAGTCCGTTGGGCAGTACAATGGCAGGCCCAATTCCCTGAAGGACCCTGGCAAAGATGAAGAGTACATGATTGGAATACGTGGAAAGGCCTGCGATCATGGACCAGAGGGCGAACCATACGAATCCGATGAGGAACAGGCGCTTGTATCCGAAGATGTCGCCAACTCGGCCAGAAACAAGGATGAAGGTGCCGACCGTCAGACTATAGCCCGCGATCAGCCAGCTGAGTTCCGCGGGGTTGCTGATGGAAAAGGAATTGCCAATGACATGGAGGAGGTTGAGGCAGTTCCCAAGTGCACCCTGGGTCATGAACTGGGCCATGCAAATAATGGTGATGAAGAGAATCTCTCGAGGCAACGAGAAGGTTTCTGCAATCGAGACGGCCGACTTCGTCCGGGCCAATTCCTCCTCGTCAGGGCTTGTGATGCCATTGTTCTGAGAAGTTGCCTCTGCATCACTACCAGGGTTGAAGCCTCGTTCTATTAGAGCGATGTTAGCAACGAGCGAGTTGAAAGTCTGCCTGCATGAGTGTGTCTGACCTTTGTCTCGCTCCGTTACGGTCATGTTGAAACTACTGTTTACTGTCTGTAAGAAGAAAAACTGTGATTATGAATGATCGGGCACGGATTTGGCGGGATGTCCGGTGTTGGATGTCCTCTATGAAGGAAGGATTTTTGGAGATAATTCCGTGAGGGATATCCCGTATATCCGTATATCCAGGCCCGGTGACATCATTGAAGCTATGCCCGTTGCCGCTATACGTCTGGAGTGTTGGTCAAGTCCTACTTTCTGCAGTGTCAAGGATGGATGTATTGATGGGGTAGGTAGTGAATCAAGATGAACAAAATATCATGGAATGCAGTGCAGTTTCAGTGACAGCATCCCTGTTGTTGGTATGAACAACCGCATGAACAACCAGAGACTCAAAGTCATGGGCTCAGAAGACAAAGGACTCAAATTTCAGGGGTGGACTCATATTTGCACAATTGACCAACGATTTCTTTTCAGTTTCTGCAGTTGCTACTGACGCCGTAGTAATTATCCAGTCTCCAGCCTCTTCGACACCCTCGTCTCCCATCGCGGAACATGTAAACACTATTAACAATTACAAACCTAGGAACCCGTTGAAGAACAGAAAAAAACCCCCATCATACTTCTTCTACTTTCACAGTGGATCTTGCATTACCATCTTCCTTTCCGGGGGTAGAACCACCCTCCCGTTCACCGCTGTCGACTTTGTCAAATTCGAAATGACTCCCACCACGACGTTTCTCGTCCATTTTCTTGCATTGGATAACAGTGTTCTCGTCCTTCTCTTGGTCTAGCACCATCCCGTGGGCTGCTTCCACGATGTAGGAGAATTTCAGCTCGCGCTGCTCCCCGACTCCGTCCTTGTGCATTGCGACCAAGGCGTACGCCACGGCGATGAGCGCGATGAAGATTGCAATGCCGTAGACGATCCAAAGGTACATCGGATTGTACACAAACATGTTCATCGTTCGTTCGCGGGTGCAGTCGAACTCCGTCTCGGAACCGCCAAGCTTAACCCCCGACAGCTTGCTCGGGTCCGCCGCCCACGACACGGCAAGCATCTGAGGGTCAGCGAGGAGCGATATGATGACGTCCTCGTATGCGGTTCGCACGGCGTGTTGAAGATCCGCAACTGGAAAATTGCCGTTTCGGTCAATGAGCCTCGATGCTATGACTTTGGAAGTCGTGATGTGGTTCGGTAGACTGATGGATCCGTGTAAGAGTTGACGAAGGGGAGTCCCAAAGGAATGGAATGCGGCGACCCGGCGATACTTCCTGACGTCCCGAGGGAAGACATAGTTATCTCTGGGTTCTGCCGTGGTCCTGTCCAGCAAATCATCATCGCCGTCGTCTCCCGTGTATCTGGTGTCAACCACCTTGCGTACGGGTTGTCGGGCCACCACCTCGTATGTCTGGAGACCACCCGTGTAGTTGAGGTTCACCACGTAGCCCATCTCCATGTGCTCGCAAGCAAAGATCTTTGGCGTGTAGGCGTCATCCCATCCTTCCTGAGACCTGTCCTGGGGCGGTGACTTGCTGCGGTCCTTCACCTCGGCGTACCCGAGCCAGATAATCGGCTCGGTCCTGAACGCGCCGAGATCCTCGGGGAACGGGGGCTGTTGCCTAGGTATCCCTCCGGACCTGGATTCGATCTGGGAGGAGTAGTCTCCTATGTCCGTGACCGCATAGTAGCTGTGGTTTCCAAGCGGCGCCAACACGCTGAAGTTGAAAGGAGCATCCATATTGTTGTACCGAAGCCTGGACCCAGTACTCCTGGAGAGTTCCTTGCACTCATATCCTGGTGCAGAGAAATGCACAGTGGTTGAGCAGTTCCAGCCAGCTCCGCAGACTTCCTCTGCCACCTTGTCTCTCTGAATCGGCCCCGGTCCGTAGAAGACTCTCTGGGCAAGGGCACTGAACTGGTCACTTGGCCCTGCCCAATAGTCGAAGAAGTCCTCGTCATCCTTGTCTTCAGAAGTCACATTCCATACGGAGAGGGAAAGGCCTATCAAGTCATTGTTCTCGGCTCTTTGGGGCTTGTCCCAGCTGTTCGTTTCTTCATGGGTGAAGTTGAGGGTTCGGACTTGGAAGCACGTCGATCTTCGAATCGTCCTTAGGCCAACCTCGATTGTTGTTGATGAGAAGATGACCATGAGAGGGCTGGCCAAGATGGAGACGGCGAGGAGCATGATGCACCCAGATTTCTTCCATGCCTCCCCGTTCAAGAGCTCTAATGCATGGTGGGGAGCCGCAAAGAGAGAGTCGATGGCACCGACGGAGAAGGGTTTCTGCCCGACTTCCCTCCAGGCGGCCTGCTCGTAGGCCATCCCTGTAGCAAGGACGAGAGAAATCCGGGCAGCGAAGGAAATGGTTTGACCCATACGCTCAATCCACTCCTGGTCCCTGGCTTGCCGGCCATCATAATGCTTGTAGAAGAAATGATGGGTGATGGTACAGAGAATCCCGAAGACGAGACAAGCGACCATCGACCACTTGCTCGCCAAAAACCTTTTGAACCTTGACTTTTCCTTCTGGGATGGGCCGGAGCCAGGTCTCTTTTCATCTTCTTGCTCGGACGGCGAGCCTGTTTTGTTCCCTTGACTGGGGTCGGAAACAGGAGAGTCCACAGGGCGGGGGCGAGTCGAGTCGAGCCCTGGCGTTTTCAAGGGCGAAGAGGGGTCGGTTGGCTGACCTGGAGATGCAGATAGTGTGGTGAGTTGAGGTGTTTCTCCAGGAGGAGTGCCTGAGGAGACGTTGGGGGTCTGCGAAATCCCCGACATGTTGCTGGGAGGAGGGTTGGGCTGTTGGAGGTCTTGACTTGGATATTGGGTGCAGGTATCTGAAAGAATGGGATTGAGATTTCCAGCTACCCTCGTATTCAACCAGCGGAGGCAGTCGTAACTTATAAGCCGAGGGGAGCATTGCAATCCCAACAACGACTAGTCCCCTCCTATGCAGGAGACACCCTAGACAACTTTGAACCAAGGCAGCTCAACACCACACATGTCCCCATGCTGATCAGCCAGCCACATAATAGTATCATGCAGTTTAAGTCTATCAGGATTCAAGGCTGGTGAGAACGCCAGGTTTCCCCCTCTCTAGATACCGAGGGTGGTAGGGTTCGAGTGTCCGCGTGTGCTCTGCCAAGAATGGGGTTTCAAGCTCAGATAGCGGAAAGGGACGGGAAAGAACAGGTCGCAACCAATGAGTATCCTTGGATTGACGGCAGATAAATCCCGCTTGGTGTTGCTATGACTACAACCAACTGAACTGCACATGGCTATCACTCATGGTGCATATCACCACCTGGAGCCTGCTTTTGAAAAGAAAAGAACCACCTGCCGCTATGCCAGGTCACAAGCCAACGTGCTTCAGGTGTGGATTTGGTTTAAAATTAAGCGAGAGAAACAACAGGGAGTATGTACATCCTGCATACACACTGGGTTGCGCACTTGGTGCTGGCCAGCCTGCTTGCTGGATACATATGTCGTATCAATGAGGAGCAGAAAGCAGCTCTCTTGCCTGTAAGACCCCTAAATGCACATGCACATAACAAAGTGATATTTCGTTTTAGTTTACTACTTTATTGAACTGTTGAAGCGCTCTAGAAGGGGAGTAGCTGCAAGTTGAGCTTTCGAGGACGGCAGCCTTGGAACTCGACCTCGACTCGGTTTGAGGCAACGTATGAAGTATATAATCAGGCTGTCTATGCACGGGCTGTTTCGCGACGCCACAATCTATTGTCTAATCTCCTTTCGGAACTGATTTTGGTAGGTAGGTAATCCTGTGTGGCTGCCCTCGGGTCAACATGAACCGGCCTTGATGAGACAAACCTTGCCAATCACTTCTCGAGGACTCGCACCGACCCTCCGCCAAGGGACGCCCGGGTTTGCCGCGGTACCCGTCGACGGTGTGGCGGCCCTAGGTACTTCCGCAAACCGGAAAGGTTGCGGCTGAATGGTTTCTTTGCTTTCCTCTTCCTTTACCAGAGGTAAAGCAGGCTGAGGCTGTGCAAAGACATCATTCCACTTTTCTGCGGCATGAGACGCACATGACCGCATTACCTGAGTGTGACGTAGAAAAAGTCCCCAGATGTTGCAAATAGGGTCGGTCCAGGTGTTGCACTTTACACACACCCAAGTCCTGGGGGTTGCAGAGCGGACTGAGGCCTCGGCCGCCAAGCAAGATCTATTGGAACAGATGAGGGATTAAGGACGAGACCTTAGGCTGGGACAGACCGAATACCTACATATGTTGAGACTGATTGAATCACGAGCTGTGGTCAAACTCAGACCAACTTGTGGGGGTTCTATGGAGTAATACGTAGATGGTAGATCTCAGCTCGGCCCTTGACAAGACCAGGATATCCTAGCACTGCCGTCAGCCGCACTACTATCACAACTGCCGGAGCTATGGATGAGGGGTAAGTTCCCCAAGCCGGGGTCTGGATGATGGGGCTGCGGGCGATGCGCCGCTCCCTGTCGAGGTAGCCTATTGTCAACGGCATGCTATCCCATCCAAGGCATTTCCAAGACGCCGATAAGGTGGGCGCGGCGCGAGACAGCCAAGGTCTGGGGAGATAATGAAGCTATCAGCGAGGATGCAGGTATCCCTTCGAGTGCCAGGGAGCTTGTGGGGCGAGTCCAGCCCAATAGAGGTCAACCGATAAAGAGCCTTGTGATAAGAGACCTAGGCTCCAATAATAGTACTTAAGAATACTAGAGATCATGGCCTCACTCTAAGTCCCTCAGCGACAACTAAGGTATCCTGCACCGATGAGGAAAGCTGGTCGCCCCACAAGCTTCCTGGCACTCGAAGGGATAAGCGTGGAGGACTAGGGTCCGAACTACGGGGACGTGTCCTGGATGGGATGGCGAACAGTTGATTCCAAGAAATAAAAGTTCTCTTGATATGTTGCCCGATCAAGAATCCAGCTAAACTTCTATATTCTTGCATATTGACTTGGGAGTCATCACAAGTTGAACCTTGGTATTCCTTGAGCTGCTCAGAATTCCAGACGGCATTACACATCTGGTCTTGTTATAGGTCCTAGCAAGGAAAAGAGTCAAGAGCAAAGCCAACTTTACATACCCAGACACATAAGTTTAAGTAAAATATATCAAACAACTTTCAGTTTGCATATTACTTTACATGTCAGTCATGTATGCACCTATCCCAATAGCCTTCCTTCCGCAACTCTATCCAGTTACATCATGTCATCTTGCAAACAACCCTCAGTTGCCGCCTTTTCTTGAGTGCCAGTCATGCAAACATCCCAACAATCTTCAGTGAGCTCGGCTAAAAAAGCGGCTCTATTCAGTTATGTGATGTCATGTTGCAGGCAGCCTTTAGTTGCAAATAACCTCAAGCGACAGTCATTCATCTTAAAACAATCAATCTTTAATGATTCACTTTACAATTATCTTTAGTAAGTCACTTTACAACAAGCTTTACTGATTCACTTTACGAGAGGCTGGAGCTCGACTATAAAGGCGACGCCTTGCATCTCTCAAATTTCTCACTCTTCTTTCTCATCTTCACATCATTCTCCTCTTCCCCTCTTCCTTTCTTCCTTTCTTCCTCTCTTCGTTTTTTTTCTCTCGGCTGCTCCCTCTCAACAATGTCGGAAACCACCGCCATCCTTGCGCCGCTTGATCTTGCCCAGCTCATAGGCCAAGGGCTTGCTGGACTTCCCGATGCTAGTGGCAGGAGGAAGATCCATAAGCGGCGGCTGACCCCGTACAGCGATGAGGAGTATCGCCATCTTCCGCTCAATGCTCATATCCCAAGCAACGATTGAATATGTTGGTTTCTCAGAGACCAAAGCCAGTGAGATCTGGGACTCTTGGAGCAACTGGCCTTCAACCGGGCTACAACGGGAGATCGATTCTGACGATGGCGGGCTTCAGGTCACATTCCTCGACTTCATCATTGGCTATATTGCCACGTCCTTCGACACTTGGGATGAAGACGATGAAGAATGGACCACCTGCATGACTAGAAATGGCCTGGCAATCGAGTTCCAGGATGCCATCCTTGACCCTTCACTTCAAGTCCCTCCGCCTATCAGAGACTTGCGGTGATTGGTCCAGGGATACCATCCGCATGCGCTACGCCGGCCTCGAGGCGATTCAGCGAGCATCCTGGAACAGGGCCATGGCTTTGCAACGTGCTGATCATAGTCGTGCCTCACGCTCAGGCAACGGACCCAGCGACCGCGGCCTCGAGCCCCGGTCTACATAAGCCTCGTCGCGCCCAGGCCAACGATCGATCTCGAGTATGCCACACGACGGGGCTCCTGGCATTCCGACTGAGCGTCCTAGCTCTGCCAGCGCCATTGCGGCGCGCAATGCCCCGAGACATGTTGTGCTCTACAGGGTTATGGACCAGGCACGTATTACTGGCCTCCTGGGCGACCAGGGCCGACTACAGGAAATCAATATGCTGCGCAGTGCCCCCTACTCAGACTTCAGTGGAACAAGATTGTTCTTTTACTTCACTCCCGATTTCAAAGTTGCGCAGTACTACGGGGCTTACATCAAACGACGAGCGAATGTTGAGTCTGTGGTTATGGTTCGAATTGCAATTCCCAACCAAGCCCAACAGGGAGGATGTTTCTGAGTCTTGGACTCTGAAAGCGGATGGAGAGGGTGGCACCAGGATAGGAGTCCAGTATGTCTTTTCTGGCGAGGAAGATGGACAAGAGCTCTTGGAACCGCATGCGTCGAACAGCATCAAGGTGTACCCTTTTGTTGCTTCGGAACTGGAAGACTGGATGGAGCAACATCAGACCTCTTGGGAGTCTGCTTCACTATAATGAGCTTATTGACTTATCTGGAAAACCTGACGACTTTGACATAATCAACATAACCAATAAATATTGATAATTTAGTTTTATAACACCCTAAGTTCAAGAGAATATGTACAGTTTATGTGTATTATATTTTCTAAATTATCCTAATTTAGGGTCATTCTCGAATATTTCTCTTGATAATTTCGTAGGCTGGTTCAGCAAACTTAGGTCAAATAATATCTAACCCCTAAATACTCCGTATATTCTCTCTGAAAGCCGGCAACCCCGCAATGTCGACATCCCACCAGAATCAACAAGCTGACAAATCGTCATTCGGGGTCTTGCATAACAATTCCCGACCAGGAGTCGAGGAAAAGATAAGTACTCGGTACAGGAAACAAAACCCTTTGAACCCTCCTTCATTCGAGTTTCGTAGAGCACCGGAATCTGCCCAACTACATAACGGACTTGAAGCTCTGCCTTGACACCGTGATTCCACCAACCCCCGAGTTCCTCCCCCTCTTAGCCACACGACACGACCCGACCCCTTGCACCAAAACCATCAGCCGCCGACATGACGACCGGGGTTTTCAAGTACATCGACCCATTGTCGAGCGTCGGTCCGGATGGAACCCTTGTGAAACCCTGGAGCAAGGTCGACGTCGACCAAACCTCATTCCGCCGTGCGGAACGGAAGCGCTCAGTCGTCAACATCCGCGAGGCCAGCCGTTCTACGGAATTCGGTGTAGACATCTCTGGCTTCGATGTTTTCACAGCTCCGACAAAGGAGAAGGCCTTTACAGACGACGAGGCAGTTCGCGAGGGCTACTACGCCGAGGTCGAAGGAGTGCTTCGCGGCAAGTTTCCCGAGATCAAAAAGGTCGTCATCTTCGATCACACAATCCGGAAACGAGAAAAGTCGAGCCCGCGCCAGCCTGTGCAGCAACTTCATGTCGACCAAACCCCTGGTGCAGCAGAAGCCCGTGTCAGGCGTCATGTCGCCGATCCTGCTGAGGCAGACGCTCTGTTGAAGGGTCGGTATCAGATCATCAACGTCTGGAGACCGATAGGGCACCCGGCAACCGATTCACCCCTCGCGGTTGTCGACTGGAGGACGACGAAACCGGAAGACATGATCAGCGTTGATCTTCTCTATCCCAACCGCAAGGACGGAGATGACGATGATGATCGTGGAAAGGAGGTCCGTCCTGACGAGTCGACCTTGACCTCAACGGATGGGTATGAAGTCAGGGGCGAAACGTATGCTGTAGCCCCTAGCGACGGCCACAAGTTTTACTACGCGAAGGATATGACCCCGGATGAAGTCATGCTCATCAAGTGCTTCGACTCGAGAAGTCAGGGCCAGCCTGGGGGTCGGGAAGGGGTAGCAGGGTTAACACCTCACACTGCCTTTATTGATCCTGCTACGCCGGCTGATGCCAAGGGTCGGCAGAGTATCGAAGTACGATGCTTGGTATTTTATTAGCTCCGACATGCGGAATAGATGCTCTAATTTCAAGTCTATGTCTTCTATCTGCCGTTAAGAATATGCAAGCTAGAATTTGTACAAACTGGGCGAACCGAGAAGTGGTTGCTCCAATCTCGCCCCCGGCGATCCTGTGAACGACGCATTACTCTCCGACCTCACCTTTGTCTCTTCATCACCTAGATCTAGGACAGACCACCCTCCAGCCGACGCTGACGAATGCGGCACCTGGTCGTGCCCGCTTCGTGCCACAAGTTGCGGACTCGAGTGCGGGCTCAAGGCAGGCGGCGGCAGCAGGAGCTCACCGGTGTCGCTGCTCAATGTAGATCTCCGACGAAACATAAACTTCGAGCTCAACCTTTCCATCTCCTGGGATCCCGAGAACGTAGACGACCGTCGTCGATCAAGTCTGTGGACGTGTCGGTAAGACTCCATCTTTGCGTCTTCATCGGGACGGAAGACCTTGCCCCCCGGTCGCATGATGCGAAACATGAGGCCGTAGACTATGAGTTGTAGCCCCAGGCAGACGGCGACCATGGCTGGATAGATGTGTTTGGCGTTGTACTTTCGCTCGTCTATCGGGTCTAGGCTGATGTAGGCGTTGCTGTATCCCCGAGAGAACACGCCGCTCCTGAGTTCCCGTCAGTAAATGTAAGCTGGGAGGGAGCAGGGCCGTAAGTCAGAAAACTAGCTTACCAGCAGGTGCAGGTGTTGAATGTTCCCATGGAAGAACAGATGATCACAACAATGATGATCACCCCGAGAACAGTGTCTTTGGCAGCGGTGAGCTGCCACCCCAGCTCGCCCTTCGCAAGCCCTTGGATTAACCTGGTCAAAATTGGGCTCAACAGCAGGGCAACACCACTAGAGATGACCCAGATACCCCTACAGTCAAGCCCCGTTGTAGGAGTATTCCAGAGAATGACCAGGGCAGAAGCAACAGCAATCAAGAGCGGCGCGACGGACAGGACCAGGAGGTGAAGTGGCGATCGATCATCCGAACCAGCACGAACAAGAGACTTGTTGGGCCGAAAGTTGTAGAGGCTACCGGTCCATGGCTGAGCGTCGATGAAGTCGATGAAGCTTTTGTCGGGATCCTTGCTCGAGAACAGCCCTGCCTTGGAGGCGAGCAACGGGCTGTTTGGGAAGATGTGCTGGTCTCGGTTCTTCCCCTTGAGCGTCCGGCAATATCGCTCCATGATGCGCAGGCAGGTCCGACGCGAGACGAAGCCTGAGATGGTGTTGCTAAGCATAACGAGCGTGATGAGCCAGGACAAGAACATGGCAGTGCCGATACGTCCACCGGGTTGGCTCGAGGGGGTACCGCCGAGGTCGGGGACGAGCGCGTTGATGACGGCGAAGAGGTAGTTGAGGACGACGAGAGATGTTCGAAGGACCTGGTTCGACCGGCTATCGACGAGTTCTTCAGCGGCTTCCTGCATAATGTGGTCCATGTCGTGCTTCACGAGTCGCCCCCCGTTCTCGTTCAACATGGCCTCGAGCTCGTTGGATGCGGAGGACATGTTGCCGGCAAGCTCTTCAAACGCGGACAATATGGCCGCCAACGACCGGGCCATGGCCTCAGCCTCGGGGCCCTGAGGCGTATGTCGCAGAGCGATAACATAGAAGCGGTTCCATACTTCAGCCTTGGTAAGTAGGGACCAGGTCGAGTCGATAGGGTCACCGAGGAAGTGAAGTACCGCGAAGATGCGGTTAAAGGTCCCGACTCGGGCGATGTGTAGATGGCCGATGAGGAGGAGTACAGGAAACAGCCAGGACAGGAACCGAGGCCAGATGTCCTTGTATAGACTGAATTTGGCGCTCGGGCATATGTCGTAGCATCCCGGTATGGTTAGCTGGATATTGTCGATGTCAGACATGTATTGTGAGCCATTGTGAAAGAAGATTGGGTCGTGGGGGTTGATGGACATGTTCCAGAGGCCCAGCTTGACTTTCTTATTGCACGCCGCGAGGTCAACGGCCGCAACTGGCGAGACTGCCCAGAACAACAACGCCAAGGCGATCTTGATCGCCATCGTGATAGAAGGAGGGCATGACATGCAAGAGAAGGGGATAAAAGTGGAATCGCACAAGGATAGCGGAGAGTTCGGTCAACGGACAAGACGCGAGAGAATCAGAAACTGCAGGAAGACGAGACGGGAAGCTGGTATATTTTATCCTACCTACACGCCCGAGGCTGTGCAACAAACAGCCCTAAAGTCCTTGGGCCTAGAAGGCCTCATTCTCAGCTGATCCGTATGCCAGAGGAGGGGAACCGCCCGGTAGAAAGAGGATCGTGACAAGGGGGCAGAAAACGGCGCGTCGAACTACGTTGCCCTCAGCCCGTTAACAACCCGGGCAACATAGCCGCCATGCAGACAGACTAACTGAATATGCGCCGCCTGCATCAGATGAACAATCACGGAACAATCGACTGCAGAATTCCGCGAACCGTTGTGCTTTAAATAGGTTAGAAATGAGGTCCCGGGTTTCGGTGGTTATGGCGTCCCACGTTTTCTGATATAACGTCCTCATTGGGTATGACTCAAATGAGCGGCGGTTGACCAAAACACACGATTAAAGTGCTCCGTATATCCGTTAGCAGATTCTGTTTGAGGGGGTTAGCCCGTTCTAAAACGAGATTGGCATTCAGTCATTGACCACCACCAATCTCACACACACCTGTGACAGAGGCCGCACCTCGTTGCATGTGGCTATACAGATGGTGGCTGCCCGCGCTAATAACAGCAAGGTCGGCTGAGTTGTCTTTCTTTAAATAATACCGATCGTACACGCCACCAGGGTTGAAGCATTCTCTCTGCGAGTTCAGCAGAGTAGTGGACACGTGGGCTGGCACTGAACAACCCAGCTTCAGATCCTCTGTTTGGTGACAGGTGACGCAGCGAAAGCCCGGGTTGTTGTCGTTGGCGTACAAGACCAGGAGGTTAGGCAAATCCAGGCTGTAGCCTGCACACAAGTGTTTCTCGAGAACGTGTTGGGTACCGGAGAACTCGAGCTGCGGGTTCTGGACTCGGTAGAAGATGTGACTGTGGACTTATCGAGGTCGTGGCATCAGAAGATGCAGTCAAATTGACCGACACCATAGATGATTCGGTCTCAGTTCCCCATGTCGCAGAAGCTGTAGACGCTGCCGTTGAAGATACTCCTGAATCAACCCAAGTCAGAACTCATTGCCCCGAGACAGTCGTCCCTAGACTCACTAGAAGAACGAGGCACACATCAACTCGTAGCCGCGACGTCGGCCGCGAGAAGACCGGGGCTCAGCGACAGCAGAACGCTCGCTGGCACGCAGTGCCTCAAGAAACTCGCAGCAAAAGACACAAGCAATCTTCAACAAATGTCCTTCCGCAACAAACCAGAGGCCATGGGCTTCAAGTATATCGAAGTGTCCATCATCGAAAAGAAAGGGGGCATTAGCTAGGGGGATTATACAAGTTATTGGTAACTCGTAGGTTCCTACGACTAGTCTTCCGCTCTTATTCACAAGGCCTCTCGGCCTGGAGCTGTCAACGCCACTTCCGTTCGCGGCATCGCCAATCTGGCCCATGCCAAGGAATGGCCAAGCAGGCCAACTTGCTTTGTCCTCTCACAAACATGTCCTTGAACGCCCAAACATATGCATCATGCGACCGCGCCTAACCCAGATGACCAAGGTGAACTGCGATGCAAGCACTCTCTCCGAATTCGTCTCTCGTAAACGTCATTTCTTCCATGCCATCGTACCGGTGTTGTTTATCGGGCAACCGCCTAAGCTGGGGCTCCATAGCCGTTCCGATTCCGCGATTATCGCTTAGATCCGCGGGTAGCAGGGAAACGTGGGTGTTTGAGCTATCTCATTCACGCTCCAGCCCATCGTCCTCCAGGTCGTCGCTAGTCTGCGGGGCGTGGTCATCCTTGAGGTCGTCAATGTCCTTTAATTGATCGCTGGTATCGCCTTCCGGGATGTTCAGAAGGCCCTGCTTCCGGAACCGCATGATGAGGTTGTACAGATCATGTCGTGTAGCTAGCTGGACATCTGCGTCGTCGTCACACCGTAATTTTGCAAGGATTTGAGACGGCCGCATCCCCTTGTTCAAGTCCGAAATGATGACATCTTTGCGCTTCAAGATGCCTTTATTGCGGTATCTTGACCAGGCTCCTGGGTCGAGAGGAGGGTGGTTATGCATGTTCGCATTGTCTCTGTTCACGCCTTCAAATGACCATAAACCACTGGTGACCCGCACGGCAAGGCGATAGGGACAGTTAGTCATCCGGCAGCTCAGTGTCCGTCGCTGAGATTCGTGGGTTGTGCGTAAAGCTTGGCTTCGAAAAGTACGGCCCTTGCTGCAGCGATATACCACACGGCGTGGGTCTTTGGGGGAGGGCCTTTTAGACATGATGACAAGGCTGTGGCCGGCTTCCTTGGCAGCTTGGTGCAAGGCATTATCGGCAGCTTCGAAGGAGTCATATGTGGTATCGACAAGGGCATCCATGACTGCTTCGATGAGATGTTGAAAGTGGGTGTCGGGTGTAGATTTTGGTGAAGTTTGGATTAATGAAGCTTTCAAAACAGCAACACCACTTTGGGCTGCTGTGGCGCTAGTGGCCTATCGGGGTGCGAGGGGCGATGAATGGCCACAAGCCACAACAACAGACAACTGCTCGAAGAAATGTGGCTGCTTGATAAGCAGTCCCGACCAGAAGCCACCTACATACTAACTACCTAGGGAGTGAAGTGCAGACGAGCGAGTTTTTGATCGACACTCACTCCACACAGAACAGACGCCTTGTGCGCCTTGCTTCTGTTGCACAAGAAAGCGTACTACCTACATAGCGGTAGTACTCTGTACCTTGACTCACAGAGGCTCGCAGCCACAGCATCAGCCGCAAAACCGCCAAGCGCCAGGACGAATAGAATGTCACGAAAGTGCAAACCATCTCGAGATTCACCCATGACAGCAGGAGATCGCATCCTAAACCTAGGATACAAAGCAAGTAAAAAATTACGTCTTGGCTGTTTCATCCAGCCCCAGGTTTAATCAATCCCCCAACTCCTACCTGTCTAAGATACAAATCACCACTCCTGACCCTGTGTCCAAGGCGAATTGTGATACTCGCCCTTTTCGTCCCTCACGTATCCAATCCCCTCCCTCCCATCATCCACCAATCTCCCCCACTCCAACAATAGCCGGAACAAATACACCTCCATGTCCTTCTCCTCCATCACCTCCTTCGCCCACTTCGCGCCCTGCGACGCAATCCAGCGCGCGTCCTTGCTCCGGGCTTCTAGGCCAGCATCTCGTCCATTGACAAGACCGTGCCTGCGTGTCCCCGAAAAGTACGATACCGTGGTGTGCAACCCTTGGAGCCGAGGGTCGATGGGGACAAAGTGCATCCAGGGGATAAGGCGGGAGGTGTACCACGTCTGGAAGAGGGTAGATAGGAGTGGCACGCTCTGAGAGCGCAGAGTACGCGGGAAGTCGAGAGGGGGGCCGTCGTCTTCGTCAAGGAGGAGAACGTAGCGGTACTCTAGGAGGTCTTGGGCCTCTTTGAGTTGGCCGTAGGCTTTCTTGGCGAGGGCGCAGTTCGGGCCCACGCAGCCGTTGTAGTTGCGCATCCCGGCGCTGAGGGAGATGACGCTGTTGGCCTCGACGGTAGGAACCTTTTCGTAGCCCAACTTTCCTGGCTTGTTGTGGATGGGAAGCACCATGGTTACTTCTTCGTGTGGCTTCTGTGTCGTGAGGAGGTGAAGGAGTCGGAACTTGGGGCTGCCGCGAAGAGCCTCGTCCGTAATGCTGCCTTCTCCCGTCTGACCTCGCCAGATGAGGCCATCGTATCGGCGCTTGAACTCCCACTTTAGATCGGGTTCTTCGGCCTTCGCCTTGGGAATCGGTATGAGGATATCTTGGAAAGGCTCCGTCTTGGACGCCCCAAATAAGGGTAGTAACTCTTGAATCGGCTCCGCGTGGGGGCTCGTTAGCGTCATGCCGTGGAGATACTTGAGGTCTGGCTGGGCGCAGAACTCAAGAGCCCTTTCCCAATTAACTAGGACTAGCCCCCGCGAATGCCGTCGAACGCAGGATGAACAAAATTCACCAATGTTCCAGTGAGGGCTTATCCGAGCGCGAGATGTAGGTGGGCAGGCGTCGACTTGCATCTCGCGATATTCTGGTGCTGATATCAGCCGTGTCTTCTGAGGCTTGAATTCAAGCGGCCCATCCCTAATATCAAGCAATGTCTCCGTCTCGTTGACGCCCTCCACCGATCGGCGCGAGATTAGGTTGACAATCGGGGCCAAGTCAGCATGGCCCTGGCCATTTGCTGTCTCCCACGAAGGAAGGATTCTCGGAGTCGGACTCAGGTTGATCGGAAGAATCATGTCGGGCAAGAACTTGGCGAACTTGTTAATCATAGACACAAGGCTCTCCAATTCCTCTGGATTAGGCTCTTCGCTTGTTGAAGAACCAGATGCCTGGCCGTTTTTTACGACGATGGTATGAACCCCTGGGGTCTTGGCCAACAGGCTGACCCGTTTCCGCAGGTTCTTTGGCGAAATGGCCCAAAAGGGACGGAGATCCTTATCTATCTGCCCAAAGTCATCGATGATGGCAGTTTTCTGAGCAAGCTCGTACCAGTCAGCGAAGCCAGGGGGTGGTTCTCGTCCGTTATGGCGTTCCTTGTACATGTCATACGCGACTGGAAGAGTCCGACTCGTCGAGGCTTGTCGAAGCCACTGGCTCTGCTTGAGGGTCGCTTTGTAGATCTGATCATTGATAGGATGACGCTGGTCGAAAGTGTGTGGTTGTTGTATGTTAATAAAGACAGTGGTTCCGACGGCTAGTCCAAAAAGGAGGGTGGCGAAGACGAATCGGCGGAGGAAAAGAATGGTGCGTATCTCGTGGCAGAATGCAAACACCACCATCCCGCCCGCGATAAACCATAGTGGCAGGATGGCGGGGAGACGCGTTGGGTGAAGCCAGTTTCCGTACTGATAAATGTTATTGCAGGACTTGGTGGTCCCGACAAGGAAGGTGATGATGCTCGCTGGTGTGAGCGGTGTTGTTTCGCAAACCCAGAACGTCGATGATATCATCAACACAGCGAAAGCAAAGCTGTCGACGATGATGTCAAAGCCATATAGAAAACCGAAACCGGCGTGAAGCCCAGTAGAGCCTCTGAACAGCCAAGCACCAACCCACACAAGACCCATGGAGAGCGAAGAGAGCACAAGTATGGTTCCCAGCATCCTCAAGCGGATTTTCGCCGTCCGTGACCACGCGAGCATCCGCCAGAGCAGGACGATGATGATAGCATCGAGCATTAGACCTATACACTGAATAAGAAGTGTCGTTCGCCGGCTCTCGCCGAGTTCGAAGCAATAGTAGGTAGATCGTGTTAGTTGACTGACGGCAAAGTAAGTCCCAGTCGTGAAAGTCAAGGTCCCTCCGACGGCCATGGTCAACACCACCCTGGGCCCGCTGAACCAGTCCCGCAGGTCGTCGAAGCATGAGCGCCACGGGTCGTCGGCATTATCGGAAACGGGGAAGCCCCATCTTCGACGTGTGTTGAATATCTCATATGCAAAGAGAATGACGCAAAGGAACGACTACACGGAGCGTTAGGAGGATGTGGGGTATGATCAAGGCGGTGCGTCTGAGGGCTTACCTCGATACCGGGGGTCGAGCATTGTTGCTGATAGTTTACACGGTGGAATATTTCCAACCTGAGTACAATAGCGAGAACAAGAACGGGGAGGGACAAACGTCGCGGGCGTTTCGGCTGATGCGAGTCCTGTCCCTTGAACCCTGCTTCCTCGACACCCGCAAGCAAAGTAGCTTCACGACGATGTCGCTGAGATACGGTAAAGCGCCCGTCGGCGCCAGGTAGCCACTTGGTGATTCCGCTGATGAGGAAGCAGATGACACCAGAAAGTAGGAAGACTAGAAATGAAGATAATCGTGGTCGTTCTAAGAAGTGGCATCATGTCAACGATGCGGCTCTGGAGTGAGTGATGTCGTCAGACATACCAGTGAGAGAGTGGCGCTCCAAAGTCTGGGAGATGTAAAAGAATGACGAGACGGCACTAGAGGGAGTATTAGTTATATTCGAAACATGCATGTCATGATGCAACTTCGTATTGTCCCAAGGGGAGGAGGAAGAGATCTACCATAGCGCGAATAGCTGCACCACTGTATCTTGTGCCATGATGGAAGAAAGCGGCGACGAAGAGCCGGGTTACACGATGAAATAACACAATAGTTTAGCCCCCATCAGGACGACTCGTCATGTCCGTCTCAAACCGGACTCAGATGTGTCCAAGATGGTCGACGAAAAGGAGAAAGAAAAAAAAAGGGCAAGCAAAGGCTACGTTGAGCCCCCGACCCAAATCATCGAGAATATGTGAATGGCGCCCGTTTCAGAGGGGAAGAAGCTGCTGTGAAGTCATGATGAGGGAGCCAACCAGCCCAGAAATTTTCCCATGCAAACGTTGAAAAAGAAAACCCCGGCCTCCTCCCCCTCCCCCTGGCTCGTTGTTTGATTGATGTCAGGGGTTCCGCTGACGAAGCTTGCTTACCCCCCGTCAACTCCTGAGAGTTACATAAGCGGGTCTTTTCCCGCCATGATTCGCCGAAGGGTGGGTTCTTGGGGGAAATGTACTAAGCGTACTATATTTACAGCACCCTCAGGCACTAAAAAAAGCTCCACTGCCTAACAGCTAGAGCCCCTGAGAATGGATCCGATCGACCCGCTCATGGAAGGAAGTTGTCAATCTCCTCAACTTCAACTCCAAACCCCATCGCCTTGGACCAAGACCACCTACCAAGTCAACCCGTGATGTGATCTCACAGGCCAAAACCACCTCGACAACCCCCTGCCCTAACCCTCATGGCCGGCTTCAACGATGTCCCCTTCATCAAGGGCCTAGCCGTGCCCTCCGTTTGCTGCCTCATCCTCGTCCTTGGCTATTTCTCCCAGATCGTCTTCTCCAACTCGACTCTCGACCCCGGCCCGCCTTCCCGCCACGAGACAATCACCTTCAACACCCTCCTCTTCCTCCTCTGGGTCACGTATTACCGCGCAATCACCGTCGATCCGGGTCGCTATGTCTTCGCCGATCGAGTCATCGAGGTCGATGGCAAGCGATGGTGCTCCAAATGCGAGGCCCCGAAACCTATGCGCGCACACCATTGTCGACATTGCGGGCGCTGCGTGCCCAGGATGGATCATCACTGTCCTTGGACGCGAAACTGTGTCTCCATGACGACATTCCCGCACTTCCTGCGCTTCTTGATATACACGAACCTCTCCCTCTGGTACCTCAGCTACCTTCTGTGGCAGCGCTTCAGTGTCCTCTGGGAGAACCGCAAGCTGCCCTCTTATCTCGGACCTAGCGTCGGCGGCCTCATTGTGCTATCCATTCTGTCGCTCGTCTGCTTCTTCACCTGCGTCGCCCTCGGAATCATGCTCATCAACACCGTTCGGAACTGGATCTTCAACCAGACCATGATTGAAGGTTGGGAGCAAGAGCGTCACGAGGCCCTCATCGACAAGGGCGTTCGCGACTGGTGGGATGTTGTCGGACCCGACGGCGAAAAGATCCGTTTCGAAAAACTCGAGTTCCCCTACGACATCGGCTTCTTCGCCAACATGTCCCAAGCCATGGGAACCTCCAACGTCCTCCTCTGGTTCTGGCCACTGGCAGGCAACCCCAAGATCTCCAAGGACGGCAGCGGGTCAGGGTGGGACTGGGAAGAAAACGGCTTCAACCGCGTCGAAGGCCTCTGGCCGCCCCTCGATCCGGAGAAGATGCGCCGTGCAGCCCGCGGTTGGCCAGCTGCGTCTCGCAACTTGGCCGAGGAACTGCGTCAGGCAAACCTGAGCCCCGAGGACACGAAAGCCGAGTTCAAGAAGCGACAGGCCGAGGACGCGAGACGTAAGAGGATTCTTCTGGCGGAACTAGAGGAGGTGGATGAGTATGATATTTATGACAATGACGAAAATGATGTGGCGTTTGAGAGAGGGTTCGACGGGAATATGGGGTGGACCAATTCTGATGGGGAGCGGCTTCGAGATTATGGAGTTGATGAAGATGCCGACTTGGTCCCAGGTGCCAAGGACGACGAGGACGATGATGTGCCTCTCGCCGAGTTGATACGAAGACGTAAAGTGCGTACAAAAGATGGAGAACAAGACTAGAACAAGGCAAAACTGGATATAATGGATTCTAATTCTGGCCAACAATTGAACCTTCTAGCAAGGTATCGCGAGAAAAAAAACAACAGTGCCATGTCTCTTTTTTTTCTTCCGCCTTCCCGAGCATCCAGATGTCCGACCCATACGCTTGCCCAATCCTCGAAGAAAATAGGAAAAGGGAAGGAAAAAAAACAGCTGTGAAACACTTCATTTGCCCCCCAGGGCCTCCCAGAAACATCGGTTGCCCAGTTCAGTCTTGTATACAACGGGACGTTCCCCTTTCTTTGTCTCGGCGCGCCCACGCGCTGTGTTATGTTGTAGTTGTATAGGTGTAAATCGACATGTTCGTCATCATCCTTTTGACTCCTTGCAAGATCGTATAGCATCATGTCGTGTCGACTACCAATCGTCGTCATCATCCTTCTCTCTCTGCATGGCGTTCTTCCGGGCCAGGAGAGCATCCGCCAAACTGCCCCCCAGACTAGGGGTAGGCGTGTTGCTTCGGCTGTCCGTACCGTTAGGGCCGTTGAGACTCATGCCTGAATCGCGCTGTTGTAGATCAGCCGGCTTGCGGTGAGTAACGGGACGCTTGGCCGGAGGCTGCGGTGGTGCAGGTCTAGCACGCGGAGGAGCTGGCGGCGGAGCCTGCTCCTGGACATAAGCACCCGGAACCCAGGCCTGTTGGCCAGTCCGTTCGTTCCTTGCCAACCACCAACCTGGAGTGAATGTTAGTGAGGCTGTCATGAAAGAAGCAGTGATAGGCAGCGGGATTACTCACCGTTCGTATCCTTTTGGACAATTTCGACGATCTGGTTAGCGGTGATACTCAACTCGTTCTCCCGCTGGCCAGCAAAGTCGTATAGCACCTTCGCCATGATCTTAGGGGGCGATGGAGAAGGAGCAGGAGGTGGCGGAGGTGGGACACGTGTAGCACCGCTGGCGTTCCTGGTGTGAGAGGGGAGGGGCTTGCTTGCGCCTTGGGTTTGCTGTGCTGCGATGGTAGAAACAGGGCGACGAGCTCCGGCGGCGGCGCCCGCAGCAATTGGGTTGGCTGATGGGGTCACCATCGAGGGGGTCACCGCCGAAGCGGCCGTGACGGCGGCGGGTGGCTGAGGCACAGGCCTAGCGCTCGCGCCGGGACGAGGTTGCGCTTTTCGGTTGCCGGTCAAACGAGAGGGACGACCATTGGGACCACCGGGCTTGATCAGCTTGCCCCGGGTGATCGGTCGAGGCGGCACCGGCTTGCCCTTTGGCGTGGGTTTGGAGACAGAATTCGGGGGCTCGCCAGGTTGTGTGTGGATGGCGCCGCTCTTATAGTGGTCCACGGGATGCTGTGAATCCTTTATGACCTTTACTTGTTGCATCTTACCTGGTTTCTTCGCGTACTCGATGGTTTCGCCGGTCTTCAAGTTGAAACCGCCCGGCATCACCCGTTGCATTTGGGTAAACATCTCTGTCTTGAGCACGCAGTTCATCAGGGGATCGGCTTCCTGTGGTGACCCGACACCTAGTGAGAACCAATCATCACGACTAGTCGATGTGCCAACGAACTTGATCGCGCCCAAAGGGAAAGACTTCTCAGCCGAGATCTGGGGGTGGCCATTGACGAGCATCTGAGCGATGACGTAGAACTTGCTGTTCGTGATGACGATAATGCGAGGACTCGGCTTGCTGGAGCGACCAAACTTGGCCTCGAGGATCTCGCCTCGGCAAGAGAATACCGTCTTCTCATTCGAGCCAATGCCAGCAGCACTGCGGATCTGGGCACCGGGGCCATTGGCGGCGTTGATGCCGAGATAGTCGCCCAGGAACCGTCGGGAGCCCAGCAGACTCATGCGTCTTCTCTCCTTGCGACCTCCAAGCACTCGGTGACCCTGATCGCGGAGTTGCAGATACTCCGCGCCCGTACGCTTCTTACGCCAGAATCGCTGAATTCGCGTGGCGGACTCAGCTCGGTAGGCGAGATAGGCCCTCCACATACGTTGGATTCGAGTAGCCATGTTGTGCCAGTACCTGTCTCGCATGTGTTCGAGCGCGAAGAGAGTCTCTGGAGCCTTGATAAACGCCTTGGTAACACCCATCTGCCATTCTTCCTTGGGAATGCTAGTATCCTTGAGGATTTGCTTCACAGCGTCCTCATATGATCCCTGCCATGTATACTCACCAGCATATGAGGTGGCAGGTGAGAGGAGAAAGAATCGGTCCACAAACTTGTCAAAGGATTGACGATAGGCGAAACCAGCGCGACGGATGCGAACGTTTTCTTGAAGACCCAGATACTTGATCTGATGCATCACGTTTGGACTGTTGTACTCGGTGGGTGACTTGTTCTCGTTTGGCTTGATGGTTCGGATGTATGAGGGCTGGCACTTCATCAACGTATCGACGAGGGCGTTTGCTGAAGTTCGAATTCGGTCTCCTGCAGATGGTGGTTGCTTGCGGTTGTCCTGGTCTACTGGGCGAGGGAAGAGGGTGTGGACAAATTGATTCCCGCTGTGCTGGAAAAGGTTGAGAAGGCCCTTGAGAAGTTGGTCCTTGTTCTTGTCCGTAATACCCTCTACCATGTAGCTCACTTCACCAGCATAATGCTTGATGATAAAGTTGCCTTGCCGGGGCGTGAGATGGGCGTGCGACATGCCGTTGATACTCTGCATAAATGTTCGGTCGCAGGCAGCTGGGTCTGCGTGCGCAGTCTTTGTCGCATCCTTCATCGCCGAGAAGACACCAGGCGGCCGGATCTGCTCGATCAGATCGCAGACAACCTTGTTGTCAAAATATTTGATGGGAGTCCAGTGAATCTTCTCCCTCGCATACTCTTCTTGTTCCGTCTTTAGGGTGAGCTGGATGAAGATCTGTTGTAGCTTCTCGTTGACGTAGTTGATGCACAACTGCTCGAAGCTGTTCTTTTCGAAAATCTCAAAGCCATAAATATCCAAGATTCCAATCGTGTTGACCGTCGATTGCCGGGACTTCAAAGACTTGTTGATACGTTCTACGATCCAGTCGAACATGTTGTTGTAGATGGCTTTGGCCAAGGCGTCGCGAGTAGCTATCGCTTGTGCCGGGTTTGCCGGGGACTCGATGACTTCGCCGTTTCGGGGGGTCAGGATTCGAATCGTGATGCCGTTGATGAGTTGTTGTGGGGTGACCTCGAGGAGGTATGCGATAAACTGAGCAACAGATTGGTCGGTGACCTCGGCATAACCGCTCTGATCCTCCTGGAACTGAAGGTTTCCGATCCATAGGATGGCCGCAAGCATGCGGAAGATCTGATCCTGCTCATCCTGGGACAACCCGATAATCTTCATGGCATTGAGCGTGTCCTGGAACTCGGCCACATCGTCGATGCCGTCAACATCGAAACATTTTGATCGACTTGTGTAGACGTAGGTCTCGGGTTTTTGGATACCGAAGGACTCTCGGTATTGCGCCGAAGCGCCCTTGGTGAATTGATAGAAGATGTGGAAGTTTCGTTCGTTTGCGATCTGACCCACTACTCGCGACTTCTCCAGGAGGTAGTTGGTGATGTCGGCACCGACGGGTTCGCCGGTGGAGTTGAAGTAGATTTGGAGGTATTTGCCGAATCGCGAAGAGTTATTGTTTCGAAGTGTTTTGGCATTTCCAAATGACTCGAGCAGCGGATTAGTTGCCAGGACCATGTCCTTGATCTGCTTGATGTCGCCCGACTCTCCGCCCGATACGTTGGCGATGTATTGTATGATGCGCTTGGCGGCTTCTGTCTTACCCGCACCCGACTCTCCCGAAATGATGACGCACTGGTTGTCGTTGTACGCCTTCATGTTGTAGTATGATGACTCGGCGATGGCGAAAACGTGGGGAGGCATCTCCAAACGATTCTTGCCCTTGTAGCTCTCGAGGACCTCGTCGGTATAGATACCGAGATCTCGAAAGGGGTTGACTGAAACCAACACATGGCCGATGTAGGTGTAGATCTCGGCGCCCTCGAAGCGCTTCTTCAGGTTCTCGTTGATGGCCTCGTTCGATACCTTGCTAAGGAGAGTCAGGTCGGAGACGCCGATCTCCTTCTTTTTGGTCGTCTCGAATGTCGCCTTCATCGGCTTTGCGTTGCCGTCAGCACCCGACGCAGCCGCGCGTCGAGCGCCCTTGCCCTTGGGACGTTTTGTTATAGCCTGCGAAGTTGAGCGCGCGATGGTCAGCAAGAGAAGCACATTAGTGGAGGGGTTGACGATGCCTTACCATGACGGCGGGTTTAGAGAGGGAGGGAGGGAGAGAGGAGGGGAGGAAATTCGGTGGCTAGTTGGGTATTCTGTTGGATTAGACGGTCATCAGTGTTTGATCCCGAAAGACGACAAGGAGCCAGGGGTCTAGTGGCTAGGAAAAAGAAGAGAGGGATGAAGATGCGATGTTTTAGTCCAGAAGGACAGCCTGGACAGCTTAAGGTAGGTGTGGCTGGAGTTTGAGATTGGTCCCGTCTTTGGTGATGCTCTGGTGCCTGACGGGAGGTGACGAAACGCCGACGATTTTCCGCCTTGCACAGCCCCTTGCGCGTACGTACCTAGGTACCAGGTTTATTGCGCGCGAGCCCGACGGAGGTGGCGGGGGGGCAGGAGGATGGAGGATAACGGTTTTTTGATGAGTTAGACTTACGTATCCGCGGATAGGTTTTTCTGTGACCGAACCAACCGTGTATCAGCACCTTCAACTTTAGTTCACTACAACTAATTACTACCTACAAGAACCGTTTTTGTTGTACTTTCATCACTTAACTACATTCATATTTCACAAATAGCCCAGCCCCTTTCATCTCTTGCCTCCATGTGTCGTCATTGTGCGTTCCAGTTCAGTCTTAGTACCTAATTACTAGTATTAGGTGGAGGGAAGGGAGCCATCCCGACTTGCTGCCAAACTCTTGATATGGGCTAATAATAAACGGCCCAACTCCACTCCTTCCATTGCTCCCTGTTCCGTTCGTTGTTCTTCGGACCTGGCTGCCCTAAGCGAGGTTCCATTAACGAAGTCCCGGATCGGGGCTTTTATCGACAAGGAGTTGTCAAGGTATCACTGTTAGAGTACCTAGGTAGATGAAATCTGAAAACGTATCTCGATCTAAATTGCTGACAGCTTCCGGAGTGAGTATCTGTACTTGGTAGTTTTTTTTTCCTTCTCGTCATCAACCATGTGGGTGGTCGCACCAGTTGGCGGCATGGGTCGTCTTATGCCGATGAGATGAAGTGAACCGTTGCCAACTCAATTGACGTATTTAAACGATGGCTCCGGGAACTGACTGGCTCTACTTCCCCCAGCCTCACCAAATGCACCCTGATGTTGACCAATATTGATGAGAATAATCGCCGACACCGTTCATGGGAGAAGCCATGTGGCGTGACTGGTAAACCTCAACAACACTATCCGTTCTCGGCATTGGCAAGTTGTGGACTGACTCACTGACCAACTGACTTGTTGTGTCACGACTGGTCTATGCTGATCGAGTTCAATCCCGTCTACATTCACCAACTTTCATCAATGGCATCTCTAACTTACTCCCGAAATTGATAAACAACAGGCCCACATGCAACAACCCCCTTCTCACCAAAACCCCCATCCCATCTTCGGATCGAAGCGTCTTGGCCTGCATCCCGTCTCCGCCAAACAAGCTCCGATCCGCACAAAAGCCTCCCGCCATCACCTTTCCATTCATTCATCACCCGGGCCCCCTCAGACCACCACCCTTCCTTACTCCGGTCTTCCTCGTCCTTCCCATTGTAAACTAATGATGCACATGCTTTCAGTGGCTCGACCCGCTGGCGACTGGTCGACAATCCCTGTCCTGTGACGCAGGTCATCCTTCTGGTTGCGGGGTAGCGACGTTATTGTGGCATGCCGATGGCCTTGATGGTCGTCGCGGGACATCCCAGCTCAGGTGACGACGAAACACGGAGCCATAACAACACACAACATGGGCTGCTGCCGTACCAACGACCCATTCTTGAGACCTTGGCTTGGAGGGTTGGAGTAGATACATAACGCCATTGTGTCCGCCATCTTGTTGATCCAGAACCTGTTTACCTTTTTCTCTCCTGCAAGCCTCTCTACATATACACATACAGCACAAAGAAAGACGTGACTTACACCAACCAACCCCCCCTCACTCATCTCAGATAAACTCAACCTCTTCACCACACTTCTACTACCTGCACCACCTATCCAGCATGGCTGAATCCGTCGAGCAGCAGCACAGCCAGGTCATTGACGAGACCCCCATTTCCCCCAGCCTACCAAACCGTGAGCGCAAGAACTCCCTCGAGAACCATCTCCTGCACCGCCCCGAGCGCGCCGAGCTGGTCCAAAGTTAGCCACCCCTCCCCTCCAGACACGGCAACCCTTCTCCGGGCACATTCTAACCGTTCGACCCTCCCCGAAACAGAGAACATCCTCCCAGACTCGACCGCAGCCCCAGGCCTGCTTGCGCACCAGAAAGAGGTGAGGCAAACCCTCCCCCAGCCCACCATTGTCCTTCCCTGAAGCCACCCCTGCTGACGTAGGCCTCGCTCGCCTCAACTACAGCTCCAGAAGCACATGCTCGAGGACAAGCTCAACGAAAAGATCTCGCACCGCCCGGCGCCCGAGGAACTCATCAAAGAGGGTGTCCTCCGCGATGATCCTCGCACTATCGCCCAAGATGAGGCGGCCAAAAAATACGACGAGGCGATTGAGGAGGAGTACGCCAAGCGTGAGGGTGGCGCCTGAGCCATGACGTCGTCATGGGCGAGATGTTCTACTACCTATCTACAAACACAAAACTCTCCCCATAAAAACAATAACTCTCGACGCCGAGATGGGGGAGCTGAAACCGGAACTTTGGGACGCATGATTGAAATTTCATTGGGCTGGAATAATGGAAAGCAACAAATCGGATTTGGGCGTTGGAATGACGAGAGGGCGCTTGATAACTACCTACGAAGGGATTGATTGACAGGGACACTTGACCTGGGCTTGTGATTAAACAGAGTAAAATTCAGAAACACCAAAGTACGTAACCAGGAGTTGAATTTTCAAGTGTGACGAATCAATAAGCAAATGGTGGTCGCATGTGATACCTACATAAAGAGGAAAATGCCACTTCCATGGGATTCTATTTTAACAACAAACTCACAAAACTCACCCACCACTCCCGGAGTGCAAAGGGAAAAAACAAGGGTCTGGGCTGGCTGGACCCCTGCCGGCAAAGTTGGGCTGCAAGGTACAGAGACGGGAGGGAGGGAACCCAATGACCCAGATATAGAACATCCCAGCCCTTGAACATGGACCCCTTCAATGGCAATGGGCAATTTCCAAAAACACTAAAAACAGGGAAGAAACGATGACGAAACAAGGGGAGGAAGAGGGCGAAGGGGTTGAAACGGGTGCACAGAGTCTTCAGAAGGGGGTGTCAGGTCTAGGAGAAAATTTGTTTCATTGTTTCCAGGGCGCTCCGTCCCTTCGGATGACACCGATAGATTGGATGCCGCTCGAATCTCATCGAGCCTGTAGATAAAAAAAAAAAAATAGAAGAAAGGAGATTGACGATTCCAGGGGTGCCAGCCCTTCCCAAAGTCAGTGCGGACCGTGGGGTCCTGTTCCCTCCCTCTCCAACAAGTGTACAGATGAAAACAGAACAGATTCAACCCTAATTCCAAAATCATGCCCAAAATCCATGTCCTGTGTCGCATATTCCCAAGTGTCCCTGTCGCCCGTCGCTTATTGTTACACCCGTCGCATTGTGTATGGCCAGCCTAGTAAATAAAACGCCTGTCCCCGTGCCGTCGCTCTTAATCCGTGAAATGGTTGGTGTACATCGCTTTCGAAAGAAAAAAAAAGTTGGAGAAAAGACAAGAGTGGTGGCGTTTCCTCAATTGTGCTTGTTGTAGCCTCCAGAGTAGCCCGGTTGCGGAGATTCCTTGTCGTAGGTGACTTTGCCGTGGTTGATGACAACCAGGTTTCGGCCAGGGGGCGACGAAGTGATTCTTGTTGTCTTGGTGGTGATGTGCTTCTCTGCATGGCTGGTTAGTGGGGCTTGACTTGGAGAGGGATGCGAGGGCAACTCACCAGCATCATACTCGCGAAGGTCGTAGGGAGAGGCAGAGCGGGGAGTTGAGCTGGTGGAGGAACCGTATGAACCAGAGGAGTAGCTGTAGGAGCTGTTGATTGAGGGCACCTTGTTCTGGTGAACCTCGACGGTGTATCGGTTCGACATGATGGTGGTTTGTGTGAGAGGTGGTTGTAGTTGTAGTTGTGGTTGAGGTCTAGGAGACTTGGGAGTCGGAATGTTGGACTGTGCAAGATTTGTTCTTGATAGGCGATGGAGATTGTTTGAAGATTCAAGTAAAGGTGAATCGAGTGTGTGATGGGGAGGGAAAAAGGAGAAAAGCTTCATCATCAATGGGAAGGGGGATGTGTATTTGTAGTTGAAGGCCGGGCAGCATCTTGGATGGGGGTACGTACCCAGATGCTTTGGCTCCCATCTCCTTGTCTCCTCCACTGCCCCAGCTCTGCCTGGAGTACCAGGATTGCCCCAGGCACAGCGCAAGGCAACTCCTGAGCTCCTAGGGATTGGTAGCCGTTAGGAATTCGCGGACTGGGTTGTGAGTCAAAGCAGAGACCACACGAGGGGCCGCGCCTGCAAAGGCTTCCCGGCTCCGGCACAGCAGCGTCCATCTGTGATAGCTCTAACCAGGGTGTGTGTGTGGGTGTGGGCGACGGGGACAGGGCGTCGCCGAACCATTGGGCACCGAGGGCGTATGGAAGGAGAGTCAATCAAGGGCAGTGGGAAGAAAAGGGACATAGGGCACCCAAAAAAGTAAACATCCCAGTACTCTGTACCGAAGGAAAGGCTCGGTGGCGAAAAGTTATCCCAAGTGATGCTGCTGGATGCTGGACACTGGACGTGGACGAGGCGGAGCCTCCCCCAGGCAGGGCAAGGCCAAGCCCCGCGGCGACGTGCGAGTCCGGGTATGGCACCTTTCAGTTGGAGGCCAACATTGTAGAAATAAAAGCCTCCGAGGACAAAGTTAGATAAGCCGGGTTGCTGCCTATAATTGGGGGCCGCAACTCATTGTCTCGGTCTCTGAATAAAGGAAGTGGAAAAAGGTATCAAAGCCTCCTTTCACGGCCTATGTCGTCACACGTGAAGGGCCTTGGATACAAAAGTAAACTGCACAGCGACAGCCATCCTCCACTTTCCGCAGCAGTGGACGGACAAAGCAGGCACCAGCGCACAGGCAGCCAGTCAAGGTCCATGTCTGGCATGCTCGGGGAAGAGGGCTGGTGACGCCAGCCCTTTAGCACGCAGGCATCCCCCCCCGTCCGGCCCGCCCTGGGATCTGGATCAACTTCACCACCGTGAATGCTTGGCCCGGATTCCTGTCTTGTCTCGGGGATGCAAAGTGTAATTTCTCGCCCCGTTGCTTTTTCTTCCTTTTTCCTGTCTCGCCCCAAGGCCTCGAACCGCACCCTGACGAGCGTCGCTCCGGGCTTGGAGGACCACTAGATCAACCCCATCCGACATCTCCGTCGATGCCCAATGCTTTGAGGCGTAGGTGTGCGTGACGGTCCGAGCCTATCAGACGGGCAGGACTGTCTTCCCGAGGATTCGGAAAGGGGGGGAAGGCAAGATGTCATTTTTTGTTTCTCTCGTCTCGTTGCTTCTGCCGCGAATTTTCTTGATGGCGCCGGAGAAAAAAAAGAAGAGCGGATCAAAAACCTGACCTTGCATTAGAGCCCGTAAAGTGTATCCAGTGTTTGGTCCAGGGCTCTTCCCGGTGGTGGATCTGACAGATGCAGGCTCGCATGGGTAAAGGGACCCATCACGACGATGGCTTCGTGGGCTGGCTTGCATTGCTGCAGGAACTGATGTGATGGGAGACGTCGATTAGCCAGAGCGGGACACCCTTCTTCGATAAGCTACTGCGAAGTCGTCACGAGCGCAAGCAACCAACGCCTGGGCGGCCCCCTTGAGGTGTGTTGCACCCACGTCTAGGCGTCCGTCGTGTCCCTGTGATCGGTGATGGGGGGGGGCATGGGGAAAGCCGGCGATGCGGTACCTCGCAGTGGCAGCTGTGCTGTTGTCACATCTCCCGCTCTCACACCAAAATACCATCGCCCAGTGACCGTTGCCATCTCGACGCCCTCTCCTCGGCGGACCGGAGAAGACCGGCATTGGGATCTCCCTTTTTGCAACTCGGTAACTGCCATTGTTACTTCCGTGGCTCACACGGATGAGCGTACAACGCATCGACAACGGTGCAGCGCAGCGGTCGGTATTCGTCATTGGGATCGGTCACATGGGAGAAGACGAAAAAGAAACAGGAGGACGAAGAGGCGCCGCCCTACCGCCTTACCGCCTTACCGCCCTACCGCCCTCACGGAGATAGCAACGCCGATTTTGAGGCGGCTTGGGACGGACTGATGACGGATTTGCGCTGTCGTCAGAGTCAACGTGACCCTGATCCCCGGGGCTTGTCTGGCAGATTCGGCCAAAACCGCGAACGGCCTGGCGCCCTGCGTCGGTTGGCGTCAAGGATGGGCCCTTGTCGAGGCTTGCACCTTTGGGACACATCTGTTTGTTGCCCGTTGACCATATTCCTCTTTCGGAACACATGAGTGATGCATTGGATGTCAATGGTCGAAGAGAGAGTGAGGCATCAATAAATGTGACTGGTTTGAGATCTTCGTTGCTAAACATGGAAGGCTCGCCCAGCCAAGACTTACATTTTCTAAGGTAGGTAGGTACACGTACCTAAGAATATAGATTATTGACGTAAGCAAGGCATTCGTGGATGATGGGTTTAATGGGATGAGCCCTCAGGCTTTGGGCTGGACAGGTACCTACTTACCTAGTTATCGTCATCTAGCAGACTGCTACGTAGGTATCACGTAGTATTGAAGCGTGCTTCAAATGACCAACACTCCGAGGCTGACTTGCAAACGACTCGTGATACCCCGTACCTCGCGAGTTACTCTAATCTTGAAGTCATCGGCATCTGCGTCAGTGATCCAGATTAGGTCACGGATAAGATAACGAAAGATGGCTGCTGCATCATCTATCTCATCAAACGGGTTCTAGTGCCAGATCAGTGGACGGCCCCGGGTCACACCAGCCCGGCAACAACCACTAACCACATGGCCGGGGGCCGCAAGACGCCCCTGTGGCTGGCCATTGACCAATGGCCTAACCGTCTCTCCTGGCTTGGCAGGATCATGTCAAGCTCATAGTGCAAAGAGCCCCCTGAAGGTCACTTGTAACCATCTGGTTGCCCACTGAGAGGGGCCACGTTGCGGCGACCTCCCAAGTTCGCATCTCCTCCACCAAACTTGCATCGCCAGAAGCACTGCGCCCCCCCAACCCAAACAACAACGCATCCATACGAGAACAACCCGACCGTTACCACCCACCTCGACGTCACAGGTCAGGGTCAAGCTCTTCAACGCTTTCCACGACTTGTTCTCCCCCACTCATCTTGCCGCCCCATTCCCCGACGCCCACATCTTCCGCGCCCACCCGCCCGAACCGCCAACATGAAGTCGGCCCTCCTCCTCTCCGCACTCGCCTCTGCCGCTGTTGGCGTCGTCTCTGCGGCCGAACTCAAGGTCGACGTGACGCTGCCCGTCGTCTGCGAGCGCAAGACGAAGAATGGCGACCGGGTCCAGATGCATTACCGCGGCACCCTCGCCTCCGATGGCTCCCAGTTTGACGCCAGTACGTTCCTTTGTCCTCGCCATCCCCCTCACCCGTGAGACGGGATTGGGTTTTTTTTGTTCTCGCGAGCCAGTACTAACGTTTTGGGCTTCAAGGCTATGATCGGGGTGTTCCCTTCTCGTTCAAGCTCGGCTCTGGCCAAGTGATCAAGGGGTTTGTGACCGCCTCATGATGCATTCAAGCCCGACGCTGACATTTGACTTCAAGGTGGGATCAGGGTCTTCTAGACATGTGCATTGGCGAGAAGAGGTTTGTGATACAGGGCCGCGTTGCGCGCGATAAGCACTCCCCTTGCTGACATCTCATGCCAGAACTCTGACGATTCCTCCCGAGTATGGCTATGGACAACGAGGCATTGGCCCCATTCCTGGTGGCTCGACCCTGAGTATGTCGTCCTCTTCCCCCCCTCGCCTCACTTTCCTATGCCTAACCTCACCCGCCACGCAGTCTTCGAAACGGAGCTCCTGGGCATCGAGGGCGTGCCCAAGCCCGAAAAGATCGAGACCAAGGTTGTCGAGGAGGCCGAGTCTGCCGCCGATAGCGCCGAGGAGGCTGCTGAGACCGCCAGCGAGAAGGTCGCTGAGAAGATTGCGAGCGTCGTTGCTGAAGCTGCCGAAGCTGCCAAGACTATTCTCGCAGACACTGATGACCCGGTTCACGAGGAGCTGTAATGGCCATGTGTATACGATTTCCGCAGCTGCATAGAGATATCAAAGCAAGAAATGTCACATCACAATTCAATGTCCACCCCAATGCGTTCTCTTTAGGGACCCCACGCTGGGTATCAATGGATTTGCGGCTGTAAGCTGTACGCCGAGATGGACTTCCGGGCAGTTTGGGAGGGTTACATGGATTCCAGCAGGTTATGTGATCAATTGCAACCATTCGTGATGTCATATCATGATACTCGATTCTCGGGCGACGGCCTTGGTTCTGGCACCAAACAAACAACTCTCTTGCAGTGCCAGCAGTACACAGCTCGCACAATTGCCTAAGCTGGAACTGCCGAGGGATGGGTGTCAGTGGATTACCTTTACTAGATGCCCTACCCAGTGACAGAAGTGCTGCCACGGGTAACCTTTGCTGGATAACCGGTGAGTGAGATGCAGGAAGAGATCCAATCCAGAATGCTGAACCTGTGAGTCTGGAGGGTAAAGGGAATTGCCCTATGTACCTGACTGGCTGACAATGCTAGTGTGAATACTCCCCGGTACCCCGTTCCCCGTAAATCTGACGGTAATGAAGTCAGAGAACCGAGATTGCAGGTCTCGCTCATGCGTAGGTACACTAGATTATCACTGGGAGTCTCACGTGTACTGGAGTCGGGCTTTTGGGGGGTTGACAACGCACACCGTGCCCATATGGGACTTATTGGTCAGCGCAGTATCACACCGTATAGTGTTCACCTTGATTGAGATGGTGCCTCGGTTCCTATTGTAGGTAATTGTGGGGTTGGCATTCGTAGGTATTCCGACATGATATGTATGCAGCTACAATCAATCACCTCTGACATGGCATTGTCTGATACATATCCTCGGTTTCTGGTGAGGTCGCTCGAAAATACTGAATGAACTGGAGTGAGTTTGATACACATTCCAAAGGTGCTAGAGCCAAAATAGCCTCGGCACCATGCTCAGAGACGGCTTCTGTTTCCCATGACGGGAGATGAATGGGCAAGAGATGGTTGGTGGTTCGGATATAGAAGCTCGTTTTTTGTTTTTTTTTTACTATCTCACGGAGTGCTTCTTCGTACTTTTATGAAACAATTCCTGCAATGAATCAGACATCGGGGGGTTACTAAAGCGAGAATGGAGTTATGCCGCGCAAGACACAGGACGAATGATTTTCAAGCTTCTGTCAAATTCAACATGTGGTTGGCATGCACAGCCACCACAGAAACTCTCATCTGTGGGTATTTCGTTCATGAGAGGATATCCGGGGCGAGGGAGAAACTGGCCCGGAGCCACTTGTCGGCAGGGGTATGTATGTCCTCTGTCGATTAATTCCCTGATTTCCTCTGTGTAGGTAGGTATGCTGGATTCATGGTGACGCCGCTCATAAAGCGAAGTAGTCGTACAGAAACCCGTGCTGCGATGATGGTGATGCTCCGGATGACTACCTATACTATGTTTGTAAACAGCTCATGTTGCCTAGGTACCTAGGTTAAGAGTTGAGATGGAGGTTGGAAGCTGTCCCTCCACTGATACCCGCCCACGTTGCTTGCTTGCCCCCCCCTCCCTTCACGGGAGCTAGGTAAAAAGGGGGGCCGCTGGCGAGAAAAGTGTATGTGGCTTGACCAAGATGGAGCAAATCAGAAGCGGTTGTTGGCGGTTTGCATTATCGACGCTCGCAATTTTAAAGCTGACGACTTGGATCCAGACTCATCACCAGTTCCAAGGTTTTGAGGAATCTCTGCGTACGAAGTAGTACCGAGGCGAATGGTTCGTATAGGGAGGGCAGAGGAGGGAGACAACATGGTGGGTGCTCATGATGGCCAGCCCATGGAACTCATCCCACTCTCTCTCCCCCTCCTCCCCTTCGTTGTTCGTGGCTCGATCACGGAATCGAACTTGTTTCGAGAAAGCATAATGGAACCAATCAATAACCCCTGGCGGCCCGTGTTCCCCGAATCTGGCACCTGTAACATTTGCACAATCAATTGGCGTGGACCATGCCACATCCCACGGCCCCGGATATCGCATCCCTGTTCGCTACAGGTCTTTGTTCTCTCACCGTTTTTCCCTCTCTCTGCCAGTAATAAGGGGGAGGGATGGTCCCTACTACCTAGGCACTTGTATGACAAGTGGTACAAGCTGTGCAGCGGTGCCTGCCAAGTTTCGTGGCAGTGCTGATTCTGGGATGGAGTCGATAGCTCGTCCTCGGCTCATGGTTTCTTTGTATTCCAGTATCTATCCCTTGACAGAGAAACTCGTCCTCGTACTCCATTCATTCAAACCCATCAATGCACCCGTCGGTTACCTCTTCGGCGTCCCCGTTTCTTGTTGTCCCATCTCTGCACTCCTCGACCTATTCCTTTCCTCTCCGTTGTGTTCTTTTTTTTACCTTTTCTTATTGAATAGCTCTTTGTCGTCTATCCTAGCGCCTATTTCTTTCGTCTGTGAATGTTCGGGACTGGACGCGCCGCCAAGGATTCTCGCCAACCAAATCAGCAAAAAAACAAACACCTCGACACACACACTCGCATCTCGATCAGATCCGCAATGTCTTGGCTCTTCAAGTGAACAGAGCAATATCACCCATTCCTTTATCCTTCTACATCTATTCTCATTCTCTACCGATTCCTCTACCTCGACTAGGTAGTGTATAATACTGCCAATCCCTGTGAGGCTCCCCGTCGCCCCCAACTCGCCGCCTGGAAGACGGCCCCCAACTCGCGACAGGGCCTTGGACTTGGCATTCAAAGCAGACGAGAATGATCGACTCCATAAAGTCCCGCTGGGATGAACTCCTCGAGGAACATCCTCGCTTTGCCAAATTCGTCAACAACGCCCGCGGTTATGTGCCGCCTGTAAACTACATCTCCCTTCACTACGCCTACTTCGTTTTTGGGAGCCTTCTCTTCTCCATCATCTTTTGGGCCTCCAGCGAACCCAGTCGCTCAATTCCCTATGTCGACTGCCTCTTTCTCGTCGTGTCCGCCATGTGCGACACTGGACTCAACACCGTCAATCTCAGCGAGCTGACGACTTGGCAACAGGTCCTGCTCTGGATACTGTTCATCATTGGAAGCGCCCTCTGGGTCTCCTTCTGGACCGTAATGGCTCGCAAACGCGCTTTCGAGAAGCGTTTTGAAGACATCGTCGAGGCCGAACGTGAGAGACGACGACAGCGCAAGGCCAATAAGCCGGCGCCCGTGTTGAAGCAGTTCTTTTCCTTCGACAAGTTCAAGTCTTCGCCGGCAGCCATAGGAAGCATTCCAGGCTTGGGATCTCGTTTGCCGCGCCTCACATCGCGTCTCACCAGCGCAACCGTGAGTGAGAAGGTGGAGGAACCCAACGACATGCTGTCTACCGGCGTACCTATCCGACGTACCGTCTCAGCACCCGAAGATTCCATCTCGTCCGACTCGGAGGATGCTGTCAGCAGGTCCTCGACCCTCAGATCTCATCCTGTAGCTCCCACGGGAAACCACGTCGCCTTTGGGGACACACCAACGCGTCCCCATGATCACACAGAGGATGCGTCGATATATCAGCACGACTCAACACCGGGCCCGGGTTTGCGACGAGCCTCTAACGTGGGCTCTACCCACTCCGACGAGTCTGGGGATTTCCTCATGCACTGGAAGAAGTTCCTGGGAAGTCACAACACCAACAAGAGAGGCCAGGTCTACGATCTGAGCTCGGATGAACGCGAGGCACTGGGCGGTTGCGAGTACCGCGCTCTCAAGGTCCTCGCCGTCACCGTTCCCTTGTACGGCTTCCTCTGGCAGCTCCTGTCTTCTGTGGCTCTGGGCGGTTGGATCGCCAACTACTACCCGACCGCGGCCACGGATGACGGTGTCAACCCGTGGTGGTGTGGCATTTTCCTCGCCGTCTCTGCCTTCAACAACGCCGGCATGTCTCTCATCGACGCCAACATGACCATCTTTCAGAGCTCCTACTTCGTCCAGATCGTCGTCGGTGTGCTGATCCTGGCTGGAAATACAGCATATCCGCTGTTCCTGCGGTTTATCCTCTGGTGTGTGTTGAAGGTCCTGCAGCGTACAACCCCCGCCACGACATACAGCGCCTGGAAAGAGACAATCGAGTTCATCCTCAAGTATCCCCGCCGAGTATACACAACTTTGTTCCCTTCGACAGCAACCTGGTGGCTCTTCCTTGTTCTCATCTTCATCAACACAATCGATTGGGTCGCTTTCGAAGTCTTGAACATCGGCAACCCCATGATTGAGAGCATGCCTGTTTCGGACCGCGTTATTGCTGGCTGGTTCCAGGCAGTGGGTAAGTTATCCCCCATTTTCCCCCATCCCGTGCTCCCTGCTAATTCTGCATACAGCTGTCCGTGCCGCTGGTTTCGCGGTCGTCTCAATCTCGGGGCTCTACCCAGCCGTCCAGCTCTTGTACATGGTCATGATGTACGTCTCCGTCTACCCCGTCTCCATCACCATGCGTCACTCCAACGTCTATGAGGAGCGGTCCCTCGGTATATACGAAGACGATCCACAGGCCATGCAGGGCCAGGAAACGAACGACGCTCTCCCCACCATCTACGAGGAGCCAGAGAGGAAGCCCCTGCGACGACGAGCCACCGCTGCGGTGAACAAGACGCTGAAGAAGACAATGACATTCCACGGTGTTGGCGTGCGCCCCCCGCCAAAGAGTCCAGAGGACAATTCACGTATCTCCTTTATTGGACAGCAGATCCGCGGTCAGCTCGCCCACGACATGTGGTGGCTCATCATCCCACTGCTCGCTATCATGATCATCGAGACAGATCACTTCCTTGATCAGCCTCTCGTCTATAGCGTTTTCAACATCCTGTTCGAAGTCATCTCAGCGTACGGTTGCGTCGGCATGTCTATCGGTCTCCCCACCGCGAGCTATAGTTTCGTCGGTGGATGGCACACAGGGAGCAAGGTCATCCTTTGCATGGTAATCATTAGAGGACGGCACAGAGGTCTCCCCGTTGCATTGGACAAGGCGGTGCGGTTGCCAGGTGAAAAGCTGCACAAAGAAGAACAGGAAGATTCAAGAATCCGACGGACGATGACTATGGATAGAATCGCCAGTCGTGATATGTAAGGGTTGTTTTCTTTTCGGGTAGCAAAAACAGCATCAATCTAGAATAGAAGATGCTCGGATAGGACAGCGTAAACGGCGTTTGAAGGATTTGTGGAATTTTGATAGATCTCGGTCTGAAGAAACAGAAAAGCGCAATATCGAATGCTTAGATATTTCTATAAAAGATGAACATGCTCATCTACAATGACATATCAAAAGTCTGGCAAACGTTAAAGAATACTATGCCTACTCTATAATCCTTAAATTGCCATAAAACCTTTAGATTTTTAATAATTTAGGATATTAGGTAAATCTAGATAAGTAATACTACTATTTTATAATTTTATTTTATATTCAGAATATCCTCTTAGTGGAACTTTATTATTACTCCCTAAGGTCAAGCAGTGTGAGGTGTTGTCAGACTGACTTTTGGCGTATCATGTACATCACTCATGAGCTTCCACTGATGGCCCCTGCCACGGCCTGCACGACCGAACTGCTGGGCCATGTCGATGAGGGAGTATGGTGTGCCAAGGACAACGACAACAACGACATTGCCGATGTCGAGACCGAGACCAAGGGCGGAGGTGGCAACGATCGGTCCGGCAGAGCGTCTCTCGCCGTCTATGCCGCGACATCTCGGCATTGCTCGACAGTCTGGCAGAATACGATGGCTCGTGCATTCGGCATGTGCTGTATTGGCTCGATAAGCTGCCTCGCGGCCGAGAGCTGGTCCTCGGCCGTTGGTTGCCGGCCACCACCTGTATCGCAGGTTTGGTCTATTCGTCGAGGTCCGGAGGCGGGCCAGCCATCTCCTGCTTGAAGAGGCCCTCTAGGGTCTTTGGGATGGTCGCCGAGATAAATAGGCCGCGAGGGGGGAGTTTTGAGGTATACTGGCCGATGCGGGCGAGGGATAGATGCGAATATAATACGCCAAAGATCTGACAACACCTCCCAGTCCATCACCTAAAAGTATCCCTACTTTTGAGAGAAATAGTTAAATTTTTTGACGTTTTCTAAATAATAAAAACTTTAGGTACTTAGACCTCTTATAATTATCAAGTATCCAAAAAAAAAAAAAAAAAAAAAAAATTAAAG
>JABFFI010000996.1:0-17962 GCA_013623725.1 Fusarium robinianum | reverse complement strand
GAGGAGGAGGAGGAGGGGTGGTTCTGGTATTCGAATTCTGAGTACCCTGCGGCTGATGACTCGAATTCCGACCTAGATTCCGACCTAGATTCCGAGTCCGAAGCTTCGATGGCGTCCCTGGGGCAATTCATCGAAATCCAGGAGACGGAGCAGGACATGAAGTGGGTGTTGATCGAGGATAAGGTCCACGAGCGACAGGAGTTGTCGGATGTGGTCAACCAGCTATACATGGAGCCACTGACTACTGTGTCATGGGATGAGCGATGATTGCTTTTCTTCGTCCTCACCTTTCGATCCTTGCCCTTTTCCTCCTTTTTCTTCAAATTCTCACATTACAACATTGGCTTATTTCCACTTTATTATTACTACGGCGAAGGGGTTTGTTGGTTGGTCTCCAACTGGTCATGGGGTTTAGGATAGGCGGATGGCAAAAGTGTTTTTACTCGCGCGGAACATTACACAGAATGATGAAATTGACAATCTATCTCCTTGAAACTATTTGGCTCTGTGACTACAAAGTGATCATGTAAAGGAAGTGAGTGTTGTGGGAGGTGAGTTCCACAAGACAACTTCAATGCAGGCACAGTTGAGAGGAAGAAAAAGGTCTTGTGTGAGTGAGATAAAGGACCCAAGGGGGCGGCGTGGAGACAAAGGATGAAGAACGAAGGAATAAAAAGGAACGAATGAATGTCAGACAGAACAAGCACAAAAAGATAATTGTCCTAATGTTCTTCATCGCCACTGTGTCCTGGGTTTTGGTTCCTTCGCTTTGGGTTTTGCTGTTTGGCCTTCTACAACGGCGGGAATTTCGACTCTGTGGCGGGAATAACATCGTGCAGTTGTCTGGCTTGAACAAGTCGCTCGAAAACCCTGCATTGTTCTGAGTTGTTTCGTGAAGAGCTCTCATCTAGGTTTGTTCTATCCTGGTAACTGTTCCTTGCATCATCTTGTCTAGCTCTTTGCGAGCGATGTTTAGCTTCTTATCATTAACAATGTCTCAATAATTATCTTCCATTCCGCATTATATGTATTAACCCATGAAAGTATGTGCGCATCATGTCCGCCTACTACTGGAGTCATTCTCCGTCTCATAGTAATTCTCTTGTCTTATAGACCCAGTCGAGGATGCAGCGTGTGACTCGACATCTCGAACCATCTCATGTGTAACCATGATGGCCCCGTTACCATCCGTCTTGTGTGGGAATATCTCCTCGGTGCTATCGTTCTTTGTGTGTTGGCCTCCGATGGCATTGCTCGTTAGGCCATATGATGTGCCGCCCTTCCCACCCTTGCTCTGCAGGTAGTCCCTGTGGCTTTGGTTGAAGCTCTTGAGCGGGATTGAACCTCCCGCTGTCTTCTTCGATCCTGTCTGACCGTAGTAGTTCTGTGACGTTTTGGCGCTTGAGAGGCCGAGGGCGCGGTTGAGCCAGGGGATCTTTTGGACGACTAGTCGGAGGCAGGGAATCGTGGAGCAGACTATTAGTGCGGCGAGTTCGACTTCGGACCAGATCATGGGCTCAGCAAAGTCGTCTGCAGAGGTCTCTCGTTTAGATGAAACTCTCACATTCTGGCTTGATGAATTTGTACTCACATGTATCATCGGCGCCAATGCGCGTCACGAAGATGATGCGAATGATGGATGTCCCGCAAACCCTGGAATAGATGAGAAATGAGCCGAGCATAGCATGGACGGCAGCTTACAGAAGACCTAGAGAAAGCATAGCAATGAGTCCAATTCGCTTTGTGAGCGGCAGCTGTAGGCGCCACATCGCCGGAATCGGCTGAATGAAGAGGAATAGATCGGTTGAGAGGTTGAACACGAACTACCCTCTCGTCAGTGTTCATACAGGAATGAAGATGAACTGTTGATGCTTGGAAAATACTCACAGTACTCCACCAGAGAACATGCAAGTTCAGACACTTGGGCGGGGGATCCGGATGAGCCTTGAAGGAGTCGAGAAAGGGATCGCATTTGAAGATGACGATGATGGCCTCCTCAATGGCCTGGCACGCAAGAAAGACAATCAGACACTTGTTCGCTATTCGCATGGTTCGTTGCGGGTTGATGCGTAGGTAGAGGACGGCGAAGGAGGATTTCGCGAGGGAGATGCCAATACTGAAGCTGGAGGAGCAGACTGTCGTCCACTATTAATAGGAAGCATGAGCCAAAGGTATTCAGGGACGAAAGCATGATGTTGTCAAAGCATGATGTACCTTTAGGAACGTCTCGTACATCTCATCGTCGATGTATTCGCGATGCTTGCCAAAGCCATGCTCGGATGCTAGTCCTCCACAGTCAGAAACCGGTGTTGAAAGACATTGACTCGGGGTTCGAGCTGTGCTAGCTTACCCATGATGACGGCTATGCATAAGATCAGGAGTACTACCTGTCACATAATGTCAGGCTTCCTACAGGCCTACAATCGGCGTGACGCTGCCCGCCCAGCTCGGGATTCTTTGTCGACGTACCCAAGCGGCTGTGATCAAGTCTAGGAGGAGGGAGTGTTAGTTCAATTCCCATGACGAACCCGCAGCATCGGCGTCCTACAGTCATCGGCTCCAGTGGTCTTGAGGTTACTCCTGATCCATAGTCTCGTCGCAATAAATATTGCCGTTAGCGTCATGATGGTGATGGACGCCGCTATAAGCGACCCTGACATGTCATCCATTGCGCCTTGCGTGGGACGGTCCCCGTCTCGTGTCCGTCGTGATGCCGATTGCTTGAGATAAATCTTGCTAGTAGAACCTCGTCGTGAACTAAAGACCGGGAGGAATAGCTGGTGTAGTCTTTTGTATGCCTGGAGTAGGTAGAGCAAGGGGCGTGGCCGGGTTAACACGAACGACAATCGATAGCCTTGATAGACCCACGATTCAAATTGGAAAGGAGGGTAGTATTGAAGACGAAGTCCGTCGCGTCTGTCTCAAGGCATCATTGGGGGCCAGTATAAGGAGGGCAAACCGAGGAGAGTGAACGAAAAGTCGGGAGAAGCTGGGGAAATCTGTGGCACAAGACTGACAGCCGTGGATCCATATTCAGTCGCCGCGGCCTGAAGCCCGCAAGGCCCCATTGAAGAAATATCTTAAATTCTTTAATGCTACTGACGACAGGGGATGGAAGACTAGAGCGAGGCGTCATACGCTGGCAGGCCACGGGGATACCACTCACACGAGCCTGAGCAGGATGCAATGTTGGAGAGGGAACCCCGTGTATGAAGGTGGGGGGGCTGAATGGTTGGAGGACTGGGTCGTGAGATGGAGGGGAGTTCTATGAGTCTCCTTCTACTTGTATCTTGGCCCGAGACCGATCTGCCAAGCTGGGGAGAACTGGGGAAGACCAAATAGTCATCACTTTAGCCAAGCCTTGGTTTCAGGTTTCGCGCCGTCCCTCTTCTTCATCGGCTTTTCGATTGCCTTCAAGTTGGTTTTCTAGTACGGGAGTCTAGCGTGCTGGCTCGGTGTTCTCTGTTGGTCCTGTCTGTTGGTTGCCTCGTTGGTTACGGGTGCAAGGGTTCATAGAGGCGTGTTGGTTTCCCAATTCCCAGATACACGTACTTTTTAGAGGGAGAGTCAGACGATGACCCCTTCGTCATTCTATACTAACCATCCTTGATACAAGTTGGGACCATTGAGCACGAGCTGATCTGTGTTGGACGGGCTAAACTTGAGTGATGACCCATACGGATTGCTACCACGCTTCCTGTGTGTCCCGATGTCAGAAAAAGCGCCGTCTCCTGATGGCCCCGTCAAGTAAGTAGTGCAATCCGTTGGTTCATTCCGCCTGAATTCAGGTGTTCTACCAATCATGCAGAGTTGCCGCTCACATACAGCTGCAGCCCAGGGGTGCCATGATGTTGGTTACGACTGACCTCATTTCTTATTGATGTGCCGGTAAGGGGAGTGGTGTATGCCTTCTTTGCCGTAATATCGGCAAAGACTCCCTGATGTTTCGCAAGAGTGCAGATGATTCCTTAAGGTCTATCAAGTGGGACGTTCAGCTAGGGAGGGACGAGCCAGCATGAGGACCGCGACACAAGGACAATGCCGATCTCTAGGTGGCATGTCAGAAAGAGGGCCTACAATGTACCTTGTATGATCTCGTCTCCTGTACAATTAACGGGGCATTGCCGTTAGAGTGCTAAAGAGAAGTTTGATTTGAACCAAGCGATCTTAATACATCGCCCGTCCAACCACTTGCTCTCGCCATAGCTGACCTGAATCCTAGGGCTCTGGCTGTAGTGTGTACTTGATCCCGGGTTTCAAGAACGAGACCACTTCTTTGTTAAGCGAAGTGGGATCGAAAATGCCGTCGCCCCTGTCTGCCACGAGGGACGATGTCATGCCCCTGGGCCCTGACTCCCTGATGTGCTTGGGCGAATCGGGCCCGGTTCCAGTCCATTGTTAGTCCTTGAAGCTGTCGCGTCTGAAATCGAAGGACCCGGAATGACTAGTACTTAAGAAGAATACCCCCTTTGGTTAATTGCCATGACGGGGTTGTGAAGGATGAGGTGAGGAACCGGTAATCCGGCATCGGTAGTGCCAGAAGCCAAGAGCGACACATTAGGACACTTCATCGCCCATGGCTACCATACCACTATTGTGGTGGTAAGCTTAAATACAGACTCGGACTTCCCGTGTTCGGCTCCGTTGGATGATCGCCTGGTGAGAAAATAGCCCACCACCTAATCTCATTGACCCGCTGAAGATCAAGTAGGTTGAGGAGGGGAATCTTGGTCGCTCAGAAGACCTCTTGCGGCCGCTTTTCTGCGCAGGCGGCCCGTTAAGGGGATTTCAGATTTGGTGACCTGTGGTGGATAACAATGATGATGATGATGGGCTGGGGTCCGTTGTCCAAAGTGGGAGGCACCAGTCCAGATATCCATGTTTCAAGGTTAACCTCTGTACTTGTACTCCATAGCAGTAGCACTGATCATCAACATTATGATGGAATTCCCCAAGACCTACGTACTTAGTCCTAGTCAGAAGAAAGAGGACGTTGATGTTCATCCCAAGGGAAGGTTGAGGCTCTGTCGCCCTTGGCCAATATCTCTTGGCCAGGCCTTGGCTGTTCTCTAAAGACGTCACAGTACCGAAGCCTCTTCACTCCCGGCATGTTTCACAGCAAGCACATGGCTTGAGGCTTGACGAGGGTCCGTATCATGATGAACAGCTAAGGCCTGGGCATCGTAAATACCCCACCAGGCTTCTTCCGGATATTGCTCCGCAGACCAACGACCATGGATTGAAAAGGAAACCCAGCCGTGGCACGTTTGTGCTGCGAAGACGATCTCCTGGTTATCTGGCCCCTGTTTCTCTTTCGTTTCCGCGTCGCTAGAACCCCCGTCATCCTGGACGCACAGGCGCAGTGTCTCTCCACTGGGCTGAGAAGCGGATTCGTTATCGAGGGGGTTTCTCATTTAAGACGAGAAGCTGAATCATTGCCAAGACTCCCTGGTAGCAAAGCAGTTATTTCCATGACTCGGTCGGGTCGATATTGAGAGATCAGAGGTGTCTCTTCATATCGAGGCTGAGAAGATGTCGTCGTCTGTTCATTATGGTGCCAAGTGGGCTCTTTTAACTCATGCCCCGTCTTGACTGAAAAGAAAAGTCACGCCCGTATATCCGAGTATTCTGGTGATCTTTATTGTTGCTCCCTAGTCTTGTTTTATGTGAGATGGGATGCTGGAAATGAGCATCCTTGTCAACCGGCTTCTGCACATGTTTCCCCAACATGGCGTCGTACATCATCTATTCTGCACCTTTTGATGCACGATACGCTTCTACCGTGTGATGTCTGATCTATACTTCTCTATTGCACATGTTTTGTTCTGTATCCGGAGCGATATTCTTCATCGCGACAGGCGCACACATAGACTTGAAGCACCAAGACGCACAGTAATCCGGACACTGTACTGAAACTGTGTTCCGGCAATCTCCCCGATAGATAGATAGGCTTTCCGCGGGGAACCACACTTCCCCAAATCGATGGCTGGTATCTTCTCCAATGCATCACCCATGAACTATTATCTCCGCGGCGCGCGGGGACTTCCTTGTCCATTGTTCGCCTTGGAGGATTGCCTGTCCAGTTCACGACGGAAGCATGCAGCAGCAGCAACAGCAGCGGCAAGCCCCGAACGATCGTCCTTACCGGTCCCATCTCCGGCAAGCCCCGAACGATCGTCCTTACCGGTCCCATCTCCGGCCAGCATGTCTACCATGTCGGAAGCGCAAGTCGCGATGCCAATCCGAGCCGTCCTCTGAGACATGTTTGATGTGCCGTGCACATTGCACCGAGTGTGTCTTCCCTCCCGGCCCCGGCAATGGCACAAACCGGTCCCCAGAGACTCGGCGCCGGAGACAGACACGGTCGGGCTCTGGAGCTCCAACTCCCGTCCGGCGACAATTGGCACCTGCGCCGGGGCTGAGTGAGCATGGCCTCGAAGAGACGGGTTCTAACCCACGAGTGGCTGCAAATTCGCTTCCGGCACTGGCTCCTGGTCAGAGTCTCCCTGTTCCTGATGACGCCCTGGTGAGGACATCCCCAGAGCTATCCAGGAGCTCTGGATGGACTACAAATCAAGGCAGCCATGAGGATGAATCCCCGTTGGCCTTGGGTTCAAGCGACGACCAGCAACATAACCTGCACATTGTTGGGCCGGCCGCTACGTCAGACAACCAAATCCTGTCTGACTATCTCAGCGCAATGCCTGGTGCTACACGAGGAACTAGGGTGGTCGTCCCAGCACCGGGGAATCGATCCCGACCTGTGCTCTTTACTATGGTCCAGAAGCGTCCTGTTGGCATGGACGTTAGTCGAAGTCCTTCAGCGGAGAAGGTTCATGTGGTTGAGAAGGTCCTGGAGCCCCATGGGCCGGATCTGATTGATGTGTAAACTAGCCGCCGGCTTCTGGCTGTGAACAGGATCAACTAACATTCTGCAGTTACTTTGAAAAGGTCAACTCTTCATTTCCTCTGCTTGATGAGGCTTCGTTCCGCAGACAGTTTCGAGAAAACAAGGGTCGCATATCCCCGGCGCTTCTCGCTTGCTTATATGCACACTCGACCACGTATTGGGATAGCTCTCGAGCCCTCTCTTCGCACAGATGTCCTGATAGGCGCTTTATTTGGAATTTAGCAACCGAAGCGACCTACTCCGAATTGCACCGTTCACCTGGAATGTCCATCATTGAGGCGATTCTGCTCAATGTTGGAGGTCGTCCGACAACCTCTCTTATTGGTAATGGAGTGTTGCTCGGATCGGCTGTGTCCATGGCACACTCCCTCGGGTTGAACCACAACCCGTTGTCGTGGGAGGTCCCGGACTCAGAGAAGTATCTGCGGATGAAAATCTGGTGGGCGCTCCTTGTTCACGACAAGTGGTATGTGCCATTGATCATTGCTAGCCAGCATTTGCTTGTGCTAATGTTTTGGTGACTAGGACGAGCCTAGCACATGGAACACCACCCCTTATTTCAAGAACACAGTACGATGTTCCACAGCCGACTTTGGAATATCTTTCCGAAGAAGATACTCGGCAAGCCAGGAAACTAACGGCGTCTGTGTACATTGCGCTGGTGGGACTCACTGACGTCTTGGACCTACACCTCAGCTACATCTACCATTTTGGTAACGCCGAAGCAAGGGACACGACCCATCTGGAGTTGGCTTTGAATAATTGGGTGGAATCACTTGGCGACGCTATACGCCGAATAATCATTCGAGGTACAATTCTCGACATTCCTGGCGCTGCCAACTTGCGCCTGGCGTATCTAAATGTCCGACTGCTCCTCCAACGCATCGAACTTGAGGCCGAGAAACGGGTCTACAATTCAGGAGATAGCCGTCTCTTGAACCGCTACATTCAAGCCCGGCGAACATCAGAAGAGATGTTGTTATTGACCCAGGAGCTGAAACCGGAACACCTTGCAGATTTCTGGCTTACAAGCAGTGCCTTCGCGTTTCCCGCGGCGGTGAGCTTTCTCCTCCGCTGCGCTCTTGAGACGGAAAACTCGCCCGCCGGACTGGCGCAGAGCAGCTCTCTCAAGATTGCCTCCAGTCTTATCTCGGTTCTGCGCTCGCACAAGGAAAAGCATGGCTGGGATCTCGGCGACATCTGCCTAGCTCAGCACGCCGAGGTGGTGGAGAAACTGTTGGCCATGGTGCCCCCCGAGGAACCGGGCCCGGACGGATCACTCGACCTGGCGGACTTTTCCATGCCGGATGTGTCGTTTATCGACCAATTCTTTCCCAGCCTGTGGGATCCTCTGCAGAATGCATGGTAATCTGTGATGAGCATGAGACGCTTCCGCGGGAAACAAAGCCGCGGCGATTCATTTCAGCTATCTCAACGCCTTGCCGCTCCTCAAGGTGAAAAAGGTAACGAAGACCGAGTGTGTTCTGGTTTCCAAGTCTCCAATCTACAGCATTTAACAGCTCTTTTCTTCGGTTCTGACTATCGCGTTTGTCTTCGGCTCTCTTCATCACTTGCGATCTGCAAAATGGTTCCCGGCGCCACCATAGCTGAGAGCACTCTCGCACTCCCTACAAAGGACCAAAACCCCCCAACGATATACCAGGAAATCAGCCAGAACGAGTACGAGAAAAAGGCCGAAAGATACCTCATCAATTATGGCACCAATTTCCACAAAGATGTCATCACCGGGGCCAAAGGACTGTACGTCTACGCCGCTTCGGGCCACAAAGTCCTCGACTGGACGTCTGGCCAAATGTCCTGCCTCCTGGGTCACGGCAATGACGAGATCGTCAACGTTATCACGGAACACGCACGCAATCTTGACCATCTCTTCTCAGGGATGATCTCTCCACCAGTCATTTCCCTTGCTGAACGACTTTGCAACGCACTTCCTGATGGTCTGGACAAGGCCTTTTTCCTGTCTACTGGCGGAGAGAGCAACGAGGCAGCCATAAAGATGGCAAAGATTTACACGGGGAAGTTCGAGATCGTGGGCCTGGGAGCATCCTGGCATGGTGTTACTGCCCAGGCTCTTGGAGCTCAGTATCATTTCGGCCGCAAGGGGCAAGGACCTTTGATGCCTGGCATGCATATGCTCCCGGCCCCAAACGCCTATCGCTCCGTGTTCCGGAATCAGGACGGTTCATATGACTGGGAGGCAGAGTTAGAGTACGGCTGGAGGATGATCGACATGCAATCCTGCGGGTCTTTGGCGGCGTGCATCGTGGAGTGCATCCAGAGCTCTGGTGGTATGCATGTCCTTCCACCGGGATACCTGAAGGCTCTGAAGAATCATTGCGAGAAGAGAGGGATGCTTCTCATCGTGGATGAGGCTCAGACAGGCGTTGGGAGATGCGGAGACTTTATGGCCATCAACCACGAAGGGGTCATTCCGGATATTCTCACGCTTTCTAAGACGTTGGGCAACGGAATTCCACTTAGCGCGGTGGTCACCAGCGAGGAAATCGAGCGAGTTTGCGCTGAACGGGACTACTGCTTCTATACGACTCACGTCAACGACCCCCTCCCTGCTGCTGTCGGTAACAAAGTTCTCGAGATCGTGATGCGGGACAACCTTGTCGCCAAATCCCGTCATCTGGGGGAGATCCTCCACAAGGGCCTCAGAGAACTCCAGTCTCGATACGGCTGCATCGGGGATGTACGTGGCAGAGGTCTCATGGCGGGCGTTGAGATCGTAAGCGATCGGACAACGAAGAAGCCTGCGGATGAGGTGGCGAGAAACGTTGCGAACAGAGCATATGACCTGGGTGTTTGGGCGAACTTGAGCAGTCACCCATCATTTGGCGGTGTTCTCCGAATCGCGCCGCCCATCACTATCACAGAGGCACAGATTCAGGAAGGGCTGGCTGCTATGGAACAGGCATTCAAGGACACGGAAGGGACCTTGTCTCTTTACTGAGGGCTATTTCGAAGGAAGCTTGGAGGTATTGCTGATATCGAGCTTGATACTATGTCCAGACACTTGCGCTGATATTCTGGGAAAGAAAAACAGAAAAGCAAAGAAATGAAATAAATTGTCAACTCTCAACATGGTTCCAGGTATCTGTCTGTCATCAATCGCTATAGCATTGTTACGAAATACAAAAAGTCCACACCACCTATGATTCCTGACTGGCCCCGAGTTTCCTTTGGCTTAACCCGTTGACCCTTCCGGCCCGGTTCTATCAGCTATTCCTTTGGCTCCAAGGCCTCCTCTGCCCAGGACGTAGCCGTACCCGAAGGTGCCACTTATTCAACGGCCCTGGGACATAGAGCTCATCTAGTCCATTAAGAAGATTCTCCTGATAGTCAGGCGCCTCAACCTTGGGCGGGAATAGGACATCTCGGTCGAGGTGCCCCGTTACATACAACTCCATGCATCCACGGCAAGGCCCCTTCTCGAGCAACTTCAAGCACCCGCACGTCTCGCACATCCTGTGTCGCTTGTACTCCCTCAACTTGCGGTTCCTGCCACCCTTGCGGCGGATCAGCTCGTGGCAGCCATTGCAGCGCATCTTCCATCTGGTCTCGGGCTTCATGTCCATGTACATCACTTGCTGCTCCTGGAACTTCTTCCGGGAGCGGACCCGGAAGCACATGTAGCACGGGTAGCGCGTGATGTCGTCCAGGGGGACGTCCGCGACGTCCGCCATCCACCTGTCGCGGACGAAGCGGTAGCGCTCGTGAATGGGCACCCAGAGGTCCGGCCTGACTTTGTCCTGGAACTTGGAGTTGAGTTGCGAAAGACGGATCACGTCGTCGTATCCGAGGAAGAACGAGATCCTCGCGAGAATGTGCGTGGGGAGGCTCTCAAGACGGCCTGGCTCTACCGGCGCCGGCGGCTGGTAGCAAAGAGACTTGGCCATGGCGATCTCCAACCCAGTAGAGTAAGGCCTGATGCGCCTCCCCGAGCACTTTGTCGACTCGGTCCCGAGGTGTCCGCAGGTGCGGCAGAAGTAGTAGTTCAACTTGCCGTTCCAGACGGCCTGCAAGTGCGGATAACGCTTCAGCCGGACGGAGCAGTCCATGCAAGCCCGTAGGCCCTTCTGGGACGTCTTCTTTCCCTTCCGGCTGTTGGGGTTGCGGACTGAAGCTTTGGCGAACTTGAACTTGTGGCGGAACCGACGGCAGGCGTAGCAGGCGAAGTAGTCGGAGGTGGTGAGGTCCGGGGAGTGGTCTCGCGTGTAGAGGAAGTCGTCGGCGGCATCCTTGTTAAGAAACCTCAAACCCTTCCCGCCGAGAAGCTGGTTGAAGTATCGGTTTGTGGCAGAGAGGCCGATAAAGGTCTCAAAGTCGAGGAAATGAGCGATCCTCTCGTGAATCTCAGCGGGCAGCCTCGGAAATAAAGCCATGGTGGGCGGTGACACTCCTTAGGTGGGGAGCGTTCAAGTTGAAATCAACAAGACGTTTAAAGTAGAGAGAGTGAAGACGGATTTTTAAGGCCAAAAGGCCCTCCCAGATTAGTCTTGTTTGGTGAATTGCGGCTGAGTCGATACGAATCTGACACTCTCTGTTGGTAGGGACCCTTGGCTAATGTTGCTTACTGTTGACGCGAGTGATACAGGGGATTTGCTTGCTCAAGCACCGACGAAAAGACGAAGTGATGGGCCAACTAGTTAGAAATCTGATTGAGTTGACAACATTTATATGTGAGGATATTCTCTATTCTTAATCTCATCTAGGTAGGCAGCGGCCTCCGATCTAGAGCAAACAGGGCATTGACTCATGCGGTATGCACCGTTATTGAGCCACAACCGCCGATACCGTCATGCAGTCCGTGAGAATGTAGACGACAGGGCGCTGCAGCCTGGGGTACCAGCTATTAGTTGCTGACATTGCATGTCTAGTCATGCCTTTTGACTCCTCGTTATCCTTGCCTTTTCCTCCTTGTCCCCCAGCCACTTTGCGGGTGGGGGAAGTTCTCAAATCAACCATGCGAGAGAGTGGCTGTTCTCGTCAATCAAATGACGGAATAGGATATATGCGCCGCTACGAAAGCTCAAAGCCAAAAGAAATGCCAAGGGGAGCTCTCAGCCCCAGTTCCCTCTCAAGTCACTCACAGAGAAGCAAGTGTCATATCCTCACTCGACTCCGCGGCCCTCTTGAGTCGACGGAGTGACAGCGCCCTCGATCTTGAAATGCGAGCAGTTTCCTTCGCGACACTCCTTTGGCATATCCTCCAACACCGTCTCACACACCATCTTTCTTGTGATCTTCCAGTGTAGATCCGTCGGCCTTGGCCCGGCAGACTGTCGACGACACCATTGGCAGAAGACATACCTCAGCGTCTCGTCCCCCGAAACATGGTTGTCAGCGCATCGCATCGGTCTCGCGCAGAAGAGATTCCGGCACCGCATCTCCTTCATTAGTCGGCTACACATCACCGTCTCTACATCAACCTTGTTGTCGAAAGCACGGCTTCGGATCCGAGCGAGGAGTTCCGGGTCCTTGGGGCAGGTGTTGGGTCTGGGACGCTCGCCTGGGATATCGCAAAGCGTGTAGGGGGTCTTGAGCTCCGGCTTGAGAAAGCGGACGCAAGCTTCACAGAGAAAGCCATTGCGTTTCTCTGTGGAGCAGGGGTAGCTCTCACAGTGAGGACAGCGGTATGGATTAGGCGCGTCCGCGTTGCCGATATCCTCTTCTACGTCTGTTGCGACATTGAGCGAGACATTGGCAGGAACAAGACCGTCAGAGGTCTTGAGCTCCGACTGGAGTAAGTGGTTGCAAGCTTCGCAGAGGTTGTCGCCATTGCGTTTCTCTGTGGAGCAGGGGTAGCTCCCGCAGTGAGCACAGCGGTATGGGTTAGGCGCGCCCGCGTTGCCGATATTCTCTTCTACGTCTATTGCGATATTGGACGAGACATTCGCAGGAATAAGAGCGTCCGGGCTAGGCTCCCGCTCCGCAGAGCGGGAAGAAGAAGTCACGTTCCTCATGGCTTGCGAGCGATGATACAGTAGGTAAGTAGTCGAGTGGTGATATGGTAGGTAGTCGGAAGTTTGCTTCTGTTGGTTTATCGGTTTGCTTGTCGGTTTGCTATGGCCGGGCAAGATTATCTGCAAGTTGGTAGGTAGGAGACTAAGATTCGAAATCGGCGACGAAGATGGGATATAAATACCAGTTCTAGGGGTATCATTGCGTTCGTAGGAAAGTAAGGAACAACTAAGTACAGCAGCAGAGATCAGAAGAATATCATGGTAACATATAACTGGCCCGTCTGGTTCGGACCCCTTCCCCAACCCATCGTAATGTGCGGTGGTCATCCAGGCCTCCATACTGGAACAGTTAAACAAAGGAAATTATGCAGCGTTCATGCGTCGGATCGTTCGTTCGTGAGATTATGTTGGTATATCGGGGGCTCCTGGCCCTTTGTTCGGCGCAATAAGCGCAATAAGCGCAGTGGTCGAGGTCGAGGTCGAAGTCAGGATTGAAGTCGAAGTCAAGGTTAAAGTCGAGGTCGAGGTATGAAAGAGTAAGGTGTCTTGGGGTTCATGTGATGTGTCGAGGTTTCAGCTGGACTTGAGGCGCCGTTGCCTCTTGACTCGCTTGACCAGTCCCATGACTGCGACGCCGAGTACCATGAGGGCTTCGATGCTGAGCAGGCCAATGTAAATTGCGTTTAGAATTTGTTGTTCGCGCCCATCGGCCGGCGGAGATATTCTGCTCGGGTGGGCGTGGGCGTGTGGTAATAGTGAAGCGTAGATGGCCATTTTGAGAGTTGAGTCTGTAGTGGGAGAAGGCTGGGTCAGTTTCGACTGAATGCGACTAGAGTGTTGAGAGGGGAGGGGGAGGAGGTTTTTTTGTGGGCAACATGCGACAAGACGATGCCCTCACCTCACTTCCGTCGCTAACTCACCTCTTGGACTCTTAATGTATCCTCGACTTTCTCGATTTTTGCCTCGTTCTCTCTTTTCTTCCCTTGAAAGGGATTTTCGCAAAGATCCAAACTTTGGGGTCAAAGAAAAGTTGGTTGAGGAGGGGGGGGAGCGGTGAAGGAAGGGAACTACTTCTATATCCCCAGGATTGAGCTAAGCAGGCTTGGAAGTTCGTTCTTTCAGACTGGCGCGGATCACTGTTGGTCTCCATCCACGATGGTATAAATACCTGGCTAGGGTTGTAACTCAATGCCGTCCCTGGGGAGGGGAACCACCCGCTTTGACCGCCTTGGTGCCCGTGATGGACCCCGAAGATGCCATGCAAATCACGGCAATAAAGGCGTTTCAATGCGAGGAGATGAGTGTTTTGGTGAGAGGAATGGAGGAGCACGGGTGTAAATGTGGCCTTATTGTCATCTTATTCTTTAGCGTGTTCTTTCATGCTTAAGCCCCCCGTTGGGAACACGAGAGGACGCCGTATTCCGTGTCTTTGTGGGATCTATGGGGGACGAGTCATTGGGTCCATCGGAGGAGGCGATCTTTCGCTCGCCACACCGCGCGAGATCCCTCTCCCCCCAACGCTTGTCGTGTGTGTCCACAGAGAAAGCTTGACCTGATAGGGGCAGAAATCGTGTGAGCAAGAAGGCTGCGGGCGGGTTCGAGGAACCAGTCAGTGTGGGCGCGCTGCCCGGCACATGACAGCGATAGCAGAGACCCTTGCAAGTTGTTTGTTGGGTGATGGCATCATTTAGCGAGGGAGGAGAGAGAGCCACAATTCCTGGGTGAAAGGGGGGGACTGCAACTCTCTGCGTCGCATCTTGAGATGGAACTAGGTAGTAGGTATGTTGGAGGATGAGATGATGTTTTGTTATGCGACAAGGAGGAAGAGGAGAATAGGGGGCAGAGAGTTCCATGTTGACACAGGTAGGTGGTAACCGGTCACCATGATAGTTCCTTCCCTTCCATACACACCTACCCGCATACTAATTATGGAGCGAGGCAATCGAGGTTCAGCTGAGTTGATGCGGTTTTAAAACCTCGTCTCCATTGGTGGCGTTCAATCCCAGCACCGGTGTGGCTTTGTGGCTTGCGGGTTGCCGTCTTGGTTGCCGTCTCGCCGGTTGCCGTCCTCCATTCTCAAGCGCCTCGAACCCAACAACCTCCTCTTTTGACGAGCGATATACGAATAATAATATTATCAATTCCAGCACTCACAAAACAAAACCATGTGAACTCCAGCATAAAACTGACGCGTATTTGACGCGCAACGGGACCTCCCGCGTGGCCTCCACTTGGTCTCCTTTGGTGTGCCTTGTGCCATCATAGAAAAGTGCATGCGTTCATGAAAGTGCTATGCGGAGAAGGATCCTCTATGAAGAATGCCGTAGAAACATTGGAGTCCGGGTCTTTCACATGTCAAATTCCTTGTTTCCATTCCCCCAACTCTTATCAGGCCTCGAACTTCTAACCTCGCCACGATAGACTACGTATTGTTCCTGAGGAAACCATGTCGGTGGTGACAGCTTCAGGTACCAAGTTCGAGCTCCTCAACACCTTATCCCTCACGAGCGGATGCAGTTGTACTTGCCCTTACTAACAACTTATACAAAAACTTCAAGTACCCCGCTAACAGATGGCTTGCACAGCCACACGTGCACCCCCGTCATGCCACCAACGCGTCGATGACGTCGCCTCGTGCCCCGCATCATCCATCAGCTCCCTCCTTCAACAAACACCTCCCGACCTACCTAAGCGCCCAAAGCAGTGACACTACCTCGTCACGATTCAAGTTTCCCCCTCGACTGTCGTCATTACTCTTTTGTTTCAAAAGTGTTTTTATAAGACGGCGTTTCCCCTTTGTGGCGCTATCCTCCTCGTCGCGCCATACCTTCTTATATCTCTATCCTACACCAGCTTTCCATCCACCGCCTCCCTCTGATACCTCCCTCTGATACTCCATTCTGATACTACCCCTCCTTGAAACACAGATATCGTGCATCATTTCACCGACACACACCATGGCTTCTCCCAACGCAACTGTCCACGTCAAGAACATCGCTTCTTCGACTAGCGATGCTGAGGTCAGGGAATTCTTCAGCTTCTGGTGAGCCTCTCTTCCAGTGTGCCGATCACCATATTCGCTGGACCAACATGACGCTAATGCACTCAATCTGACAGCGGCAAGATCGCTGATCTCAAGGTCACCGAGGAGGGTGAGACCAAGTCCGCCGAGGTCACCTTCGAGAAGGAGACTGCCAAGAAGACTGCCCTGCTCCTGCACAACACCCAGCTTGGCTCCAACCACCTCTCCGTCACCAGCGCTGGCGATGATGTCGACGATGATGCCGCTCACTACAGCAAGAATGCCGACCGCGACTCGGACGAGATCACGCAAGAGGAGAAGCCTCGCGCTCGCATCCTAGCCGAGTACCTCGCTCACGGTTATGTCGTTGGCGATGCCGCTATCCAGCGGGGTATCGAGCTGGACACCGCGCACAATGTCTCCAACCGCTTCCTCTCCACCCTCCACAACCTGGACCACAAGTACCACGCCTCCGACCGTGCCAAGGCCACTGATCAGAGCTACGGAATCACCCAGCGTGCAAACAGCTTCTTCCTCGGCCTTAACTCGTACTTTGAGAAGGCTGCCAACACACCTACCGGCAAGAAAGTCGTCCAGTTCTATTCCGATAGCAGCCGCCAAGTCCAGGAGGTTCACGCCGAGGCCCGTCGTCTAGCCGACTTGAAGAAGCAGGAGCATGGAGGAAGCGCTTACAAGGCTGCTGGTCTTGAAAAGGTCTTTGGCAAGGAGAAGGATAAGAGTGAGAATGCTCCCGCACCGGATGCTGTTCCCGGCGCTGGTGATGCTACCGCACAGCCTACGCAGCCCTCGCCGACCGAAAACATCCCTGCTGTCAAGGAGCAACCGGCGACCGAGAAGACGGCTTAAGGAGGAAGGGAGGGAAAATGATGATGGTTGGATTTTTTCTAGTTTTCAGATGATGTCCTAGGTTTTTGCAGTTTTGCTCACGAGTTGTCACGACCCTTCACGCATGGCGTCCGTTCAATCGAAATTGATTTCTCGATTAATCATATTCATACAAGTCCTGTGATATTCTATGCCACACTCAACTGTAATTCACCCTCCACTCGATGGCTCTGTAACAGTATTAGTCTCTCCAGAAGCATATAAGAGGTAGGTGCCATACGATTTCCGGTACCCTTGGCGAACTTCCATTTCAGGGCGTCTTCCATGATTTCCTTGGGATTTGACTCGAGATTCTGGATACTGTTAGTTCCAACCGTTTGTACAAAGGTCTCTGACACGACATGCATCGAGCTGAGACTTGGGGTCCTTGTCATCGGGCTTGTCGAGGCCCTTGCCGGATGCGGGGGGGTCTTGTAGCTGAGCGCCGGACTGGCGTTCGGGAGAAGGAGACTGGCGACCCTCGGGCATGATTGTTTTGTGTTGTAGTAAGTTGTGCCTGAAAACTAGAGATGGAGATATCCAAGTATCAATGAGGATATAAATTTCAGTTGCATCTTTGTAGAAAGTCAACGTTGTCACTTAAATACAACCAGGCATGTTTCCTACGGAACCGGTTTGCTACAGAAGAGATGATCAAAGATTGACGTCGAGGGTTGCGTTGTATGCCGTCATCCGACGAATTACATCATGGCATCGAGATGCTGTTTGTGGTTCAGGACTAGATGAGTCAAATGGAGCCTAGAACTCGGGAGCTATGAAGATTCACTAGCTTTGAACCCGAGCGGGCGAAGCTATGGTGCGTGCCTGAATCGAGAGTCACCTTAAGACAGCGATGATCCAGGGGCGGTGGCTTGGTGTGACTTGGGATTCGGTGAGGGAGGTTCTCCCGACCTGTAGGTATGTATATAAGGACGGGAAGGAGTACGGTAGGCACATGCTGCAGAACGCGTCTGTGGATCAAGTAGCCAAGATAAGGCCTCGGGGAAGTGATCCGGAATAGCATGATAGCATGAATTTTGATCCATGATAAGCCTTTGATAGGGATCATGGGCCACTGACTCTTGGCGGACATCCTCAGATATGTGTCGAGAGTCGAGTTGAGACTGCTGTTGGCAAAGAAAGGGGGGGGGG
>JABFFI010000995.1:0-57751 GCA_013623725.1 Fusarium robinianum | reverse complement strand
CCTACCTCCTTGACTGTCCGTCCATCCTCCCCTGCTTCCCCCCCCCTCCCTCTCCCCCCCGCTCTTCCGGCTTGCAAGCAAAAGACCCTACCTCCGTCCCTCCGCGCGAAACCTCCAGCTCCCCTACCTAGTAGTGTACCTCATCGCTATCGGGCCCTCGTCTCGTCATCCACCTGCTCTCCCTGTGAGATCGGAAGGAAGTCACGACCCCGCCGCGCCCGCGCCTGCCCGCTGCCCTCCTCATGGCGTAGTCTGGGCATGGCAGAACGAATATCGGCAGGTGATAACGAAGTGCGACTTCCTTTTACCTCGACAACATCAACTGCCACTCTCCCGTCCACCACCGCCGCCGCCGCGTCTTCGGGTCGCCAGAGGTAGGGTCAACCCTTTATCCATTTTCCGTTTCCCCATCCTCATCCCCAGCGTGCTTCACCATCCTCCACCACCACCACCACAACTCGCGCCTGTTCTGCCTTCCGTATCTGCACACGCTGTTCGCCTTCACCTCTCTGCCCTTCGCCGCCACCCATATCGTCGTCGTACGCTGTGATCCATCGCCCTTTTTGCGTCGCCTGCGTCTCGGGATCCAACAGGGCCCGCTCGTCACCCACCGGCGCCGCCCAAGACCGATGTTGTCGGACCCGTCATCGGCCTGCTGCTGATTCACGCACACAACGACAAATACATACGCCTTTGCTGCCCACAAAGCCGCACTCGCACGCAGCCACCCGTCGTTTTCGCCTTGTCCTCCGGGGGGGATCGACAGCTCGCCTGCATTTTGCCCTATGACCCTGATCTTCAATCCTACACATCGCCAACGGACCCTGCGTCTATCCAACAACTCCATCGCAGTCCCTCTTCGACGGCTGGGCTAGGCAACGGCGGAGCCTTCACCTTGCAGAACAAAAAGCTTATTGAGCTTTGGGGCCGACCATCTGCTTGTGTCTCTCTTTCCCACCTTTTTCACTTCTCTCGTGCAACCCTTGTCGACCTCGTCACGCCTTTCTCCATCTTCGTCGTCGTCTCTATGCATCACCAGTACAAAGCTCATGCCACTCATGTCTTCTAGAATCACCAGATCCTCGGCTCGTCAAGCAGCGAGCCAGGCAGCCCAATCGTCCACCTCCGCTCCTCACGCTGCCTCAGCTGCCGCTGCCTCTACCGCTGCTGACGTCCCGACCGGCCCTGTCGCCACTCCATCTTCTCGAAAGCGAAAAGGACCTACTTTAGACAAGAGCCCGGCCGGTAACGCCCAACCTGGGCCTTCAGGTCGACGGTCCAAGAGACAGAAGATCCCCGAAGCCGCCCCTACCACCACAACCAACCCACCCCCGTCTAGACCTCGGAGAAGGGGAAAGACTTCTGCAGATATGGATAGTCCAGAGTGAGTGACACGGCGATCCGGTTGTCCATGTGTCCCGCACCTCGCAAAGACCTAACTCTGTGTAGTAGTGGACGCCCCGGTCCTGCAAATACCACGGATTCCGCTACCCCGTCTGCTACTTCGAGCCGGAAGTCGAGTCGAGCAAAGAAGCCCGCGAGCAGCTCTCAAGGTAAATGGCCACACCGTGGAACCTGGCTCACATCCTTGTTCCGAGCACTAATTGTTGTTTGCTTCAGACCCGACACCCAGTGTCACCCTCACGACGCGTAGATCAAAGAGAAATCTACACAATGCTGCTGAGCAGGATACACCGATGACAGGAACCGACGAGAACAAGGACCCGGGTCCTCCACCGCCGCCTCCCCCACCCATCGACCACCACGCCGATGACGATAGTGAAGACAATGACGATGATGAAGATGAGGATGGTCCGCGAAGATTCGACGAAGACGACGACGATGACGACGATCCTTTTGGCGGATTCGGTCCTGGGGGCCCAGGCAGCTTGTCAAGCACTCTGCGAGCGCTGACGGGCATGATGTCTGGTCTCTCGTCTAGGCTGAGGGAGCTTCTTCATAATTTGCGACATGACGACCTCTCCGTCCAGTTGATCGCCCTCCAGGAGCTGTCGGAGATTCTTCTCGTTTCCAATGAGGATAATCTGTCTGGTCACTTTTCTCCAGACGCCTTTGTGAAAGAGTTGGTCACCCTGATGAACAAAGAAGAAAGCCCAGAGATCATGCTTCTTGCATGCCGCTGCTTGGCGAATTTGATGGAAGCACTGCCAGCGAGTGTGGCAAACGTCGTTTACGGTAACGCCGTCCCAGTTCTCTGCCAGAAGCTCCTCGAGATTTCCTTCATCGATTTGGCGGAACAAGCCCTTAGTACACTGGAGAAGATCTCGGTCGAATACCCTGCCAGTATCGTCCGGGAGGGCGGCCTCACGGCCTGTCTGTCGTACCTCGATTTCTTCGCTACAGGTACTCAGAGGACTGCAGTGACTACTGCAGCAAACTGCTGCCGCAACATTCCGGAGGATTCCTTCTCGGTGGTTCGGGACGTCATGCCTACCCTCCTGAATGTTTTGAGTAGCAACGACCAGCGTGTGGTTGAGCAGGCGTCTTTGTGCGTCTCGGGCATCGTCGAGAGCTTCAAGTATCACCCGTCCAAACTTGAGGAATTAGTTAGCGTCGATCTACTTCGGGCGGTACTACGTCTCCTCGTCCCTGGCACGACCAACATGATCGGCTCGAGCATTCACACTCAATTCCTGCGAGTTTTGGCCTTTACAGCCCGGGCAAGCCCCCGTTTGGCTGCAGAGCTTTTCAAACTCAACGTTGTCGAAACACTTTACCAGATTTTGACGGGAGTTTCGCCGCCAAGCGGTACCGAAGATGTGGCTTCGAAGTTGGATAGCGTGGTTATCATGCAGGCTCTCATCCATCGACCTCGGGATCAGATTATCGAGACTCTCAATGTCGTTTGCGAACTGCTCCCTAATCTGCCTCGTAACGCCGACCCTTCCTCTGGCGACTTCGTTGAGCTCCATGCCTCAGCGGAGCCTATCAACCCGCCATCGGGGAGTGGGAGAAGTCGCAAATCCGCAAATGAGAGGCGCATTGAGCTTTTGGAGGGATGTAAGAGCGAAGTCCGTCGTTTCGCTCTCATCATCTTCCCTACCCTAACCGACGCCTTTTCAAGCACGGTCAATCTCTCTGTCCGCCAAAAAGTCCTGACAGCACAACTCAAGATGTTGTCTAATCTTGATGAGGATATCCTCACCGAGGCACTGATCCCGGTGCCCTATGCATCCTTCCTGGCATCTATTCTGTCGCAGCAGGATCACTCGTCCCTGGTCATGCTTGGCCTCCAGGCCGCGGAACTGCTTCTCAGTCGGCTGGATAAGATTTACCGATATCAGTTTTATCGCGAAGGAGTTTTTCTGGAGATCACTAAGATTGCGAACGAAGCGGAGGCTGCCGAATCGAAGCCTGAAGAGGTAGAGAAGCAAGATGGTGGTCGCGAACCTTTGACAGAAACTGGGGAAAATGAGCACTCGTCCGACCAAGACTCTGACCGCGACGAAGATGAAGAAGACGAGGAGCGGGAATCGTCTGAAGGGGACGATGATGACGACAACGACAACGAAAATGAAAATGACGAAGGAAATGGCGATGACATGTCCCCAGTAAGTTCCCGGGGCTCAACCATGTCCTTCGAGGGCTATCTTCATCGTTTTGTCTCTGACAACGGATCTATCAAGACGCGCATTCGTGATGTTGCCAAGAAGTTCCTTGAGACACACGAGATGGATGGCCATGGCCAAGCCATGAAGACGAAAGCCACGCTGATTCTGGACGCCTTGTCCAAGTTGGCAAGCGAGCTCGAGACCTTCTACCTCAAGCGATCCCCAGAAAACTTGATACTGGACAAGGGAAGGGAGCTATTCACCAAACTTGCATCGTACTTCGATACAGATGTCTTGGAGAGTGTTACTAGCGCAGAGCTTCTGGCATCTGGACTTGTTCGGGTGCTTCTGGAAGTCTTTGGCAACCCGGACGGAGAGCTGGCTCGCTCTGCGCAGTCGGCGTTCCTCGAGGTCTTTATGGCTTACACGGTCAAGTCCAAGCCGAAGACGGCCACTGCCGAGTCACCAGCGACGCCTTTCAGTGTCATGATTCACAAGCTTCAAGACTTGCTCAGTAGGTCCGAGCACTTCGAGGTGATAACCGTACATCACAATACATTTGATGGAAACCACAGCAGTCCTGCTTCCATGTTGGGTAAGCAGATCCGACTTCGACTGTCCGCGGATGACGAATCCGATATTCCCCGGCCTTATCGAAACATCATGGTTTCTATTCATGCTATCGCCACATTCAAGTCCCTTGACGACTATCTTCGGCCACGGATCACCTTGACTGAGCGCCCCCGGGTCTCTTCGAGAAGAGATGGTCTGACAAGGGCGCTCGCTGCCATGGCTGGTACTGCTGGCCTTCCCCTGAGCGGTCCCGCAGCAGCCCGTCTCGCCGCTGCTGAGCGGTCTTCGCCTTTCTCGAGCGGGTCTATCCCCGCCCCGCCACCAGCTGCACCAACCCCTTCAAGCTCGCGAGCGGCACGAAAATCGAAGTCTCAGCCAGCCGGATCTGCGACCCCAGACCAGGCTGCTGGTCCATCCAGGGACAAGACCGTTCTGCGCCGGTCCGCTCGACGACAGGCTGCTTCCGCAGACACACCCCCAGTCCCCCCTCCACCTCCGGTCGATGACGACGAGATGCAAGGCACACTGGAGTGTGCTGACGAGAAGCAGCTGACGGACGATGAAGACGCTGGCGAGAGTAGTGCACTGGATGCAATCGTCGGTGAACTGGAGGAAGACGTGGATGAGGAGTCTGCACCGGATGATAGCTCTGCTGTCAACATGGAGATCGCGACTGGCGGCAATATCACAGCCCGCAAAGAAGATGGAACGAAAATCGCGACACCTACTGGATCCGGTGCCCCAAGCCGTGCTGGAGGCCTGCCTGCTTCGGGTCGTGGCACCCCAACCCCGACAGCATCATCTTCCCGACCTATGTCGTATGCCACTGCCCTGCAGGCTATACCTCAGGACTGGCACATTGAATTCAGTCTGGACAACAAACTGATAACCAACGAAACCACCATCTACCGCGCCGTGCATACCTCCCTGTCCAACTCGGACGAGCATGTTGGCCGCAGCATCTGGTCTGCAGTGCACACTATCAAGTTCAAACGCGTCCCTGGGCCACCCCCTGCAGAGACCCTTTCCTTCGTCGCCAACCCCGAGGCTGATGGGGAAGACGAGCACGGGATACCCTCATCCCTCACTAAGCATCCGACAACAACGTCCATCCTGCGCCTTCTCAACATTCTTCACGATCTCAATTCGAATATCGAGGATGTCTTGGTTGAGCAAAAGAATACCGTCCTTGGACTAAACGTTGAACCGCAGTCTCAATTTGTCAACACGAAGCTGACGGCGAAGCTCAACCGTCAACTTGAGGAACCCCTCATTGTGGCCAGCAACTGTTTGCCGAGCTGGGCTGAGGATCTGGCCCGTCTTTACCCGTTCCTCTTCCCATTCGAGACTCGACATCTGTTCCTCCAGTCCACGTCCTTCGGATATGCCCGATCGATGGCAAGGTGGCAGAACACCCAGTCTGCGGAGGACAGCCGACGAGACCGTAACAATGATCGTCCGTTCCTTGGTCGACTCCAGCGGCAGAAGGTGCGGATCTCTCGACAAAAGATACTCGAGTCTGCACTGAAGGTTATGGAGTTGTATGGCGCCTCGCAGAGTATTCTCGAGGTTGAATACTTCGAGGAGGTTGGCACTGGGCTCGGCCCCACGCTTGAATTCTACTCGACCGTTTCCAAGGAGTTTTCCAAGAGGAAGCTGAAGCTGTGGCGCGAAATGGATTCGAACGGATGCGACGAGTTCGTATCTGGCAATACCGGGCTGTTTCCCCGACCTCTTAGTGACGAGGAGGCAACGACTCCGAATGGCGAGCGTATCCTTCACCTCTTCAAGATGCTCGGAAAGTTCGTCGCTCGGTCCATGATCGACTCTCGCATTATCGACCTTCACTTCAACCCCATCTTCTTCCGCATTGGAGACGCAGCTTCTGCCGGGGTGAAGCCATCCCTGGGTGCCGTCAAGATTGTGGACCCTGGTCTGGCTCGTTCACTGAAGGCCATAAAGCGGTTTGCGCTTGCCAAGAAGGAGATTGACGAGGATCCTGCCCGGACTGCAGCGCAGAAGGTGGCGGCAACGGAGGACATCGTCATCGACGGTGTCAAGATTGACGATCTCTGCCTCGACTTTACCCTCCCGGGATACCCCAGCATCGAGCTGGAAGACAATGGAGCCCAGAAACGGGTCTCTATTGACACTGTCGATTCGTACCTAGATAAGGTGGTCGACATGACCCTCGGATCGGGTGTTCGTCGCCAAGTCGACGCTTTCCGCACCGGTTTCTCACAAGTGTTCCCATATTCGGCACTCAGCGCCTTCACGCCTGATGAGCTTGTGACGCTCTTTGGACGAGTTGATGAGGACTGGTCCCTCGAGAGTATGATATTCCCACCCATGCTGCTTTGAACAAACTCCTTGCTGACACTATACTTGCTAGCTCTTCTTGATTCGATCAAGGCCGACCACGGTTATAATATGGATAGTAGGAGCGTCAAGAACCTGCTTCAGACTATGAGTGGGTTTGATGCGAGCCAGCGCCGGGACTTTTTGCAGTTCACAACTGGAAGCCCCAAGCTTCCAATTGGAGGTCAGTGGATTCTTCTATCTCGTTCTTGAGTCGATTGAATGGTTTCTCTAACCCCGGTTCTAGGTTTCAAGAGCCTCACGCCTATGTTCACTGTGGTCTGCAAGCCCAGCGAGCATCCATACATGTCCGACGACTACCTCCCGAGTGTTATGACGTGTGTCAATTACCTGAAGCTTCCGGACTATACCAACATTGATATCATGAAGAAGCGACTGTCCACGGCAGTCAAGGAAGGCCAGGGCGCGTTCCACTTGTCTTAAAAGGAAGCCAGGTAGCTTCTACGATTTTGCCCGTTGCCGGTCGCGGGAAAGGGGAGGAATTGGGGAATGTGCCTTCGTGGCAGTTTAGCTACGGCGCATTGTTGTGATGACTGGTCTGGGAACGAATAGGCAAACTGCGAAAAAAGTACTCGTACCCGTTTTTGATGCCCTCACGATTGCGACAACACAACTCAACTGATGGACTGGAAAGATGGGATAGACAGGGTGACCCCTACGCACTCAAACACAGACAGTATTTGCATGGTCCGGGTGGTTATTCAGGCGTAGGGATTTCTATCAGAATTGCGGTTTAGGGGGGGACATGGCCGAACTTGATATTTTCATTCTCTGGGATTGATGATGGGGGAGAAAAGGGTTGTGCACGTATCACTTGGGTGAAGTACAGTAGCTATAGAGATGAAATTGAGTGTTTGGGCTTTTTTCTTGAGACATGTATCTTCTCCTTGTTGTTCAGGTTTTAGCCATAGTTTGTATGGTCAGTTTGTTAGGAATCAAATCGAGAATCTTGACTTGGTACTAATATGATAATCAGCCCCTGAGATGTATGCAATCTACCTTGGCAACGCTCCAACGCCGATGGCTAGCTATTATGGCTTCAAACAGACAGAATAAACATAATGATCCTCCTCCATAGACCTGATTTCCAAAACCGCTATTCAATCCCAGCCAAAGTATGACAAGTTTTTCCATATCGTACATGCGAATCCCTCAAGGACAGTGATGACGAGTAGTCTAGACACGCTTCGTTTTTCAATCCTTTCATTCATCTTTTTTTTTTCTCTCTTTTTCAACATCCATCCAGCACGAAGAACCCCCCAGTCTACTCTTCTTCCGAATCCCAAATCTCCAAGGGAATCCTAGCATCATCACGTACTAGGCTATCCGGCAGCATCTGGCTCTTTGTCAAAAGCTGGGATGAACCTGACGCGTACCCTGGGGGAAGATGCAGCGGCGAGGAGGAAGAGACGCCTTCGTCGTCGTGGAATGTGAGGCTACTGGAGGAGTGTAGCGGGGGTCGGGAGGTGGACTTCTCGGGGGTCGAGGCCTGCGAGACGGTGGTGGCCTGGGATGGACGATCATGGCGCCTGGGGGGAGGAAGGGCGGGACGGGAGGTGCGGTGGGAGGATGTGGAGAAGGGGGTTATGGGTGGGCGACGGGAGGGAGGGGGCTTGATGGTTGCAGGGGAGGAGGGGATGAGTGTTGGAGGAGTGGCCTTGGATGTAGAGGCCGTTGTTGTTAGTTTGGCCTTGCGGGCGGATTTGATTTCTGGGGTTGAGGGGACGAGGATGTCGTCCGAGGCTGGGAACTGTGTGGAATGGGCGATGTCGCTCTGGAGTTGAGCTTCGACCTGTTGTGAGACGCTGATGCTAGGCGTCGGAGCCGGGTTGTTGTTATCTTTTGGTGGGAGCTGTGACCCATTGTCACCGAGGAAGAGGTTGACGCGACCTTCGTCTTGGTCCTCGTCCTCAACCTCCTCTACTTCGATAGGCTGAGGTTGTTGCTCGTCGTTGTTGCTGCTGTCCTCCATCTCAGGGGCATGATCACCAAAGATGGCATGTCTGAGGTTCCAGAGCATCTGGCTGACAATAGAAGGGGGCACATAGACATAACGGCCGATTCTGCCTTCGACCCAGCCCTCTTCACGCATGTCGTTTAGCTCCATTGGGTTGTTGAGCTCGTAGACTTGGGCGAGGTGGTATTGCCAGTTAGAGCCCCCAGTGGCACATGCCATGTCTGAGCAGGCCATGTAGCGTAGAATGTCGCCATCCAAGAGCCAGAAACGGACAACTTGAGCGGGGATTTTAAAGGGGAGGATGAGGTCAACTACGAAGCCTTCGAGAATCGCGTCCAAGTTTTCTCGAGGAAGCGGGAGTAGGATGTCGGTGCGGGCACAAGCAGGAGGGAGAGCTTGTAGGGTTGCGAGCGGCACGCGCTGAGATTCGACGGGTTGCGTCTGGGTTGGAAGAGGAGGGCGATGGATAGGTTTTCGGAGGCGTTTAGAGAGATTTGGCGGAGGTCTGGGGATCGAGGATAAGGAGGAGTAAGAGCTGGATGGAGGTTGCAGCGCTGAAGATATTGACGGATGAGGACGTGATTTGGCTGATTCGATCGATGAGGCTCTCGAAGCGGTTCCTTTGTCTTCTCGAATGGCGGCGGCGGCAGCGGCGAAAGTTGCAGGGGTAGGCGTTGTTGCGCCAGAACCTGTTTCCTCAGACGAGGCAATCCTCTCCATGGCGAACTGAGTCTCGGGACCGGCGAAGTAGGTCTCTTGACCGATGTTGTCATCATCATTGTCGACAACATCGGTGCCTTCATCGTCGCCAATGTCACTGCCATTGACAGTACCCTCCTCATCACCAAAGTCCTCGTCGCCTTCGTCTTCCGAGTCCGGAATCTCAAGCCTGACCTTCTTGCCCTTGCTTGGCGATACAATCCTCATCCTCGGCGAGGGACTCACCGTGGAGCGCCTCCTATCCCCGAGTTCGGCGCTTTGCACCCGGCGTCTCGGCTTCGTAGGCGTGTCTATCTCATCCGACTGCGAGCTCAGCTCTATAGGCTCTAGGACGCCCCTCGGGGTTCGTCCCGGAGTTCTCACAAGCTGAGTTTGAACGGGTGTCATGCCACCAGACCTCCAACTTTCCGTCGCGTACGAATCCTGGATAATGCGCTCGTGACGTCTGGGCGTCGTAACAGTCTGAGGCCTCCCTGTGAGTTCAGTGAGAGGAGGAGGTGATGATATAGCTGATGACGGCGCTATCTTTGCCACGGATGGAGAGGCCTCCTGTCGGTCGGGCGCGCCGTAACGGTGAAGCATGAAGCTACTTGGGGTAGATAGACTCGGCGCTGCAGAGAGCTGGCTGGACGAGGGCAGCTCCGCGGACTTGGCACGCTTATGCGGCGTCTGAGGAACGATAGACTCTTCGCGGGCGACTGCGCCATCAGGGCTAGAGTTCTCCGGTGGTTTCCGTTTCCGCGTCTCGAGAATGGCCGGCTGCTTTATGGGCGAGCTGGACTCTATGACTGGCTTTCGACAGGGTGGCGAGCTAATGATCTCGCCTAGCCAGGCCTGAAAACCGATATCCTCTTCCTCTTCCTCTTCCTCTTCCTCTTCCTCTTCCTCTTCCTCTTCCTCATTCTCCTCATTCTCCTCATCCTCATCCTCCTCATCCTCCGAGTCCTTGATACACCGTGGATGGGCCTGGTCGCGACCGAGGAACTGTGTCAAGGTCTGGGTATGGTAGCTGGAGCTCGGAGGGTCGCCCATTGTCTTTCGCCTTCTCCCGTTTTCGTGCTGTGTCTCTTTGGGTTCCGCATCTATCCGTACATCTTTGCCTAATGTCCGTCGTCTCTTGGTTCGTTCGATCTTTGCGGCGGCTTTCATTACACCCGCCCTTCGTTTCCTACCGCTTGAGACGGGTGCGGCTTCCTCTGGTTTATCTGAGTCGTCTTTATCATCATCGTCCGAGGGCTCTGGGATTAGCCGGCCCTCATCATCTTCGCTTTCATCATCGTTCCAGTCGCCGCCGTTGTTGTCGTTATCGTCGTCGTCGTCGCCGCCATTCCTTTCGTCCTTCTCAGAGCGTAGTTCCTCGTCTTCGCTGTCACTCAGGACGATCGGATCCTGATCCCCCTCGAAGCTTGACACAAAGTCGATCTGGGTCAAGGTCTGCTGCCGTAATGACCTAGTGGTCGCATCATTCTGTTTCCTCCTATTCTGCTTCCCATATGTGCGTACGACTTTCCTGCGTGGCGCGAACTGAGCTTGTTGATGTGTAGGCGTTGTATGGTAGACTCGGCTCGGAGGAGGGACACCGCGGGAGCGGGTCTGGGGCGCCATCTGCTCTGTCTTGGTAAGGACAGCTGTTTCGACTTCAAGCGCCAGATAAAGAATGATAGTTAGGGGATTCTGTTTATTGAAAAGGGATACTTTGGGTATAGAAGCCTGATGTGGGAGTGTTAGAAGGAAGGATAGATAGGTACCTTAGGTACCTTGAAGTCGGGTGGGGTGGAGCTTCCGTCCCGAAAGGTGGCGTGCCTGCCATGAAACGTGAAACGTGAACCGCGGCAACGCGTCGCGTAAAGTACCTAGACGCGTCCTCCAAATGACGTCGTTTCTTTTGACATCGTTCTTTTGACACAATCATGGGCATTTTCCAGACTTCCACACATCTCCGTATATATTCGAAATACGCAAAATCCCCCCCCACCCGCAAAGCCATGACTTATCATGCGCACGCCATGCTCATAGTCGGTCAAAGCAGATAAATACTAATACGCATCCATCCCGTCGTATCCATCCTTCGTGTCCTCCTCTCCATCTATCAACATTCGCTTGTTCAAACACGCTTGACTAGGCAGGTACTTATCAGGGCAGCATCGTTAAGTAGTTACTTCATCGGAAAGCAGCCTTGACATCCGCCCGTGGCCACTCGAACAGCACGTCGCCGCCATAGACGTCCGTCGTTATCCGCCCAATCCGTCTCTCAACCTCTCCGTAGAACGCTTCACACTCCGCGAGCACCTTGGATACTAGCCCTCTGCTTAGCGCCGGATCGTCCGCGTCACCAAAGTGCTTCTCTACACGCTTCCGCAGCGCCTCAATGCCCTTGCGCACTTCCTTCGAGTCGTAGTTGCCGAGGATCTTGTTGAAGACGGCCTTGCTGTTTGATGGCTGCGCTGCGATCGAGGTTGGCGATTTGCCTGTCTGGAGCTGCGCCTCCATGCCTTCGAGATGCTCCAACACCTTGCCCAAGGGCCGTCGCATCACCGCATTCAGGTAGAGGTTCATGTGCTCGTAGTATGTCGTGTTGGCCTGTTCCTTCCACTCCTCGAGAACATCGAGCCCGTGAGTGTCCGTTTCCTCCAGGAAATGATTCATGTTCTCGATCAACAGGATGTGGAAGTTGAGTGCTTCCTTGTCCTCGGGGTCTGCGGACCCGCTCGTCACACTGACCGCTGGGTTTTCTCGCGCGATTACCATGAGAGAGTCAAACATTGTCTTGAGCAGACGGTCGTACTCGCGGTCGATGGTACCCCGAGCTGCTAGGTTTGCATCCACGCCAGCGAGCATATTCTCGATCGCAGCCGAAAATGCGGGGAAAACGCGAATAAAGGATATGACCCCCTTTCGCTTCTTGATCTTGACCTTGGTTTCCTCAATGGCTCGGATCTGGTCATCGACAAACTTCTTGAATCGCACATCGAGATGGCCATGCAACTTCTGCAAAACGGTGTTCAGGAAGTCTTGATTAGTCTGGCCAATCTCCGCCATCCTCTTCTCCAAGGTTGCGAGAACCCCAACTCCTTGCCTATTTCGCTGTTAGCCGTGAAAATCCAGGTATTCCGCTCTCTACCAGCCAGACTCACAATGGGTCCTGTCCAATGGTCCACTCCATGAGTCGTAGTGCTTCCTGTTCTAAGAACTGGAAGATCACCTCCATGGAGCGCAAGATGCGACGAGCCAGCTCTCGGTCGGGCTCCATCAGTCGAGGCCGCTTCAAGTCACCCCCACGGCGATCGCGAGGCGTCCTGGCCGAAATAGCGTCGGGGAAATCGATCTGCTCGAGCGTCGTCGCGTGGAAGAAGTCGATAATGAAGTTCTGCTCCATTTGCACCAGCGGCAGTAGATCATCCAAGACTCCTGTAAAGACTTCGTATGGTAGACTCCTGCTGTCGCCCGACTTCTTGTCCACGTTGGCCTTGCCTCCACTCTCCCCAAGCGGCGACCGCAACGCTCGAGCAAGCGTCTGGCTTCGCTTTACGGTCAACTTTCTCGCTGTGGTGGCAACATTCTCCTGGTGTTTCTCGACAGGGGTTGAGAAAAGCAGCTCGGCTTCTTCTCCAGTCAACTTTCTAGCGTTCTTGCGCCACACAGCAATCACGTTTTGGAATTCGACTCGGTACACCGGCTGGCTCTTGTCTTGGTAGACCTGGATGAGTCGGTTCCAGTGCTCGAGGTCCACGTCACGAGCATAGAGCAAGAGGGGGCTGTACTTCCACAGCATGTCTCGGCCAACATCATGATGAGTCGAGTCCACCTTCTTCGACAACGCCCCGTCCATTGCGAGCTTGGTCTCTGTGAAGGCTTCGTCGAACTGTTTCGACATGACGTCCACGAACCGTCGCATAAAGGAGGCGCTTTCTTGAAGGTACATCTGTTTCTTCTCCTGCACGACCCGCATCTTGTTGTAGTCGCTGTTGAGGCCGTGTGTCTGTTCCGACTCCATGGTCATGTCCATCTTACTCAGATCACCGCCAGCCAACGAGGGGTCAATCTTGATCATGGCCTTGTAAAGGGCTACGAGAGAAGCTTCCACTTCCTCGAGGCCTCGAACATTGTCAAGAGGAGCAAGTCTGAGTGCCTCGAGATCGTCAGAGGTGATGGCGCAGGTCTCAAGCAAGGATTCAAGCTCCTTCTTGAGCAGCTTCTGGTTCGCTGTCTGCACCTGGAGACCTTGACCTTGAGCCTCGATGTACGCAATGTCGTCTGAAAGCGTCTGCTCCAAGTTAGTATTGCAAAAGTATTTCCCTTTGAGAAGAAAGAATGACTCACCGAGAGCTCGACTGAATACAAAGTGAGCAGATTGTCCAGCTCCTCGCATTCAGCCATGGCGACGTCGAGTCCCAGTTTGATTGCGTCTACACGTTCGTCCTCTTCCCGGAAGCGAGCCAACCAGCCTCCAGCCTGGGCCTTGTTGAGTTCGCGTTCAAGGTCCGCCTTCATTTCATCTACGTTTCGCATTCGCATTTGCTCCCCAGGAACCCATCCGAAGTAATCCAGCCACTTACAAAACTCTTCACTCCTATCATCAAGAATTGATGAAGAAATACCCAATGTTTGAAGATATTTCACGTCATTGCCGGCAACAACAGAGCGACGAGGCTCCGTTTTTTCGGGCTCCTTTTTGGCAGGCTCTTTGGGCTTCGCAACCTCTTGCGGCGGGCCATGAGAGCTAGTTGGACGACTCGTTGGGACTGATATTTTGACTTCAGGGACGAGAGAGCCCCGGCCTGCAGATTTGGGACGTTCGGACGGCTGTTCAAGGGCCAGCTCAGGGGTTGCTTCTCTTCCTCGAGACGGCGGTCGAGGTGGGGCGGGAACAACGCTGGTAATACCATCAGGGCCTTCATCGATTTTGACCTGCGCCTGACGCAAGCGCTCTCCAGCGCCGCCGGGTCTAGGTTTAAATGCAGAAGCAGCCGAGGCAGCAGAAGCAGCTTTCCACAAAGCCCCAGCGATCTCACCTCTGGATTTCTTGCCCCGTATCATCGGGCCCAGGCCTGGCCGCGACTCCTCCGACCTAGACTGGGGCTCAATGAACGGTTCAGTCGGCTTGGCAGCAGGTGGTTCTGCTCGGGGCTGGGGGGCAGCAGGTTGCGGGGGAGGTGGAGGAGAAGGTTCGGCAGTTAGAGCAGGTGAAGATAGGGGGCTTGCAGCCATCGGTAATGACGCAGCGGACGGCGGCTTCAGAGAAGGTGGTAATTGGGACCGATCAGGTTTCTCAACTTCAAGGCTTCGTTCGGCAGGCGTCGGAATTTCACGGTCCTTGAAGCTTCCTGTGAAGGAACTGTTGGCCGACGCCTGGCTTACGGAGTCCTTTCGGGGGGCCATACGTTCGCTATTGCGCGGTGGCGGTGCCATAGGCTCTCTCTTTCCCGGGCTGATCAGAGGCGGAGGGACAAGGTCTCGATCATGAGGTCGAGTCGGGTCCATAGGGGGCCTCCTCCTTTCCGGCGGTGGCCTATCGAGTTGAAGGGCTGGCGGGTGGGCATGAGGCTGAGGCGGAGGTTGAGGTTGAGGGTGCTGTTGGGGTTGCGATGGCAGTTGGAGTTGAGGTTGAGGTTGCGGGGGCGCCAGTGCGGATGGTTGCGCTGTCCGAGGCTCATGAGGTTCTCCAAAGCGCCCGAAGGTGCCTGGGCCGCCCATGCCGTTGCGTGATCGTGGAGGGAGACTAGAGGCGTCATCGCTCCTCGTACCCAAAGAGTTGGCAACAGAATCCTGACTTATATTGCCATGGGCTACCCATCGTGGGGGTGGTGGACGCTCTCTCGATGCATTGGAATCGAAGCTTCCAGCAGGGGAACCCGTCCCGTTGGGCGGTGGCCGTACCGGAGGCGTCCTTGCATAGCGGCCGGGTTCGGGAACGCCTCCTGGAGGAAGTCCAGGGTGGCCGGGGTGAGGAGCATGGGCGGGATGAGGGGGATGGAACGCGCGCTGCGCCGGCGAGGAGGAGCGCGACTGTCCAGATAGATGCTCGACGGCGGGCTGAGGCTGGGGTGGTTGCTGAGGCAGTTGCGGTTGCGGTTGCGGTTGTGACGGTCTTGAGGCAGTCGGCCGCCTCGTGGCACCCATGACTTGATCATACTCTCTTTGTTCGAAACCAACGAGCTCAGGAACCTTGCCTCCCGTGTATTTTCCATAGATCTTGATGAGACTGGCGATGAAGAACTTCTTTTCCTTGTCTGTCTGAGCATGCCAGAAGTAGGGCTTGCCAAGGGTGACCAAAAATCCAGTGTCGCCAGCCCAGTCACGATGGTTGGGATTGACCATAGGGCCAGTATAAGACTCGACGCGGGAGAGGTCGTCAAGATTCCACGTCTTTCCGATCGAAAAACTTCCATTGCCATTTTCCTTGGACTTGTGCATGCGGACACGACCCGATTTGCGAACGGCTACGATGATGATTCGGGGTTTCTGGACCTCGGGGGTCCTGGCTTGAGGCGGAGGAGGGGCTGCGGGATGCGAAGAGTATTCGGTGATTCGGATATGAGTGATGTATGTCTCGTGAACTAGGCGACACGGTTAGTTGATCAACCCATCAGTTGTCGTGCGCTCACCCGCCCGCTGCAAGTTGCCGATGGCAAGGGGGGGAAGAAGTGCCAGAACGACCTCTCCGCCATGGGGTTCTAGGACTTGATCCAGACCCTGACGTGAGAGGGAGAGGTCCACGGAGGAGGAGAGACAACTCACGGGAGCCATCGATGTCCTTTTTGTTGAAGCAACTCTCGATAATACGGCGCTTCTCATCCTCGAAGCGCTCTGCCCTGCCAGCAGCCGCAGCCGCGCCAGGGCCGCCACCATTTGCGCGGTCCATGAGCAACGGCGAGCAACTGATCACGCAGGGACGACGAGAGTAAGGCGCGGAAGCATATTCGGTCGGATCAGGGAGAGCAACTGGTCCCGTATAACGGCGTCGGACGATTCGAGCGATGTGCGCAGATGATGGCGCAAAACGATGGCAGGTTGTTTGTTGAAGGATTTGGGTGATGTGATGGATGAGGGCTCTGACGCGGGCTCGAAGGACAGACAAGTCGTTGGTGGTGGTGGTCGATGTGGCTGGAGATTGTGGTTCCCTAATTCGACCTGGAGTTTCGGAACGCTGGCCAGGAGAGTTGGGAAGGTACCTTGGACCTATGGTACCTGCTGCCTTGAGGTGTGAGAACCTGGTAAGGGACCCCCGCTACCTAAGTTTGGGCCGTACCTGCCTCATTAACGCTCCACTATAGCAGTTGGTCCAGGGAAGCCGCTGACTGGTCCCAGTAGCAACCAGCCAATTAGAAGCTCCGTGACCGAAGGAAGGACTGGGGGTGCACGGTCACTCATTCCATGTCATGGCGAGTTTCATTTCGACAGCAGGGAATTCTTCATTGAAAATTCGAATATTACTAAGTAAAGAGTCGAGGATGACTTTGCGATGGGAATCAGTCAGTCTCGTATCTCGCTATAGCTGAAGAAGGGGGAATATCCATCTCGAAAACTTGCCCAAGGAATCAATGATCGACTGAAGGACGACAACGACGGACGACGACGATGACAACGGCAACAACAACATCAATAACAAACATCACCAATTCAAAGCCGCTCACTGACTATATCCTTCACCCTTTGCAAGTCCAATGCCGCTACGGTCCTCCCCTTGTATCCGGTCATCGTCTCAGCCATGAACATCGCATTGTAAATCGCCTCCTCTGTCGCATCCGCCGTTGCCTCAAAGACGCCGTTGATGGTGTTGTTGTCGAGCGTCTCGGCTACCTGGGGGAATGGCCGGTCTCGATTCAGTGTCGCTCCAGATATCGATACTTCCCGCAACGGAACCTTGGTCGCCGTCGAGAAGGCTAGGAAGATGTCACCAGATGTGTTGTTGCCGTAGCCCCCGACTTTGGCCAACCCGACCGTTGCTCGTTTGGCGACGCGTTGTAGCTGGATCGGCGCCAGCGGGACATCTGTCGCGATGACCACGATAATGCTCCCGTCCTTGCGAGGCTCATCTCTGTTCGACCCTTCCATACCCGATGGCTCGACTACCGCAGTTGCTGGGTGTGTCTTGAGAATGCGCCCGACAGGAATACCTCTAATACACAGGTTCTCGGGAGCGCCATAGTTGGCCTGGACTAACACGCCGACTGTATAGGACTTGGGGTTTCCACCGAGATCAAAGCCTTGCACTACTCGACTGCTGGACCCCGTCCCTCCCTTGAACCGGTGGCATATCATTCCGGTACCACCGCCCGTGTTCCCCTCGGGCACGCGCTCGGCTGTCGCTTCCAGAATACCTGTGACAATATGTTGTGGTGTCACAGGAAACCGGCTCTGTTCACTCAAGTATCCATCGTATGTCTCGGCGACAACAGGAAATATGAAGAGATCCATTTCGCCATCGTCGCCGGAGTGATATCGGAAGGCATACTCCATAATTCCACGGTAGGCATCGCCGACGGCAGTTGTATTTGTGAGGATGATGGGTGAAGTGAGTAGACCCGTCTCTTCGATCCAGTGGGAGCCTGTCATTTCGCCGCAGCCATTGAATCTGAAGATGCCGGCGTGGCACGAGTACCTGATCCAGTCCGGTCGCGGGAGGATAGTTGTGACCCCGGTGTTGACATTTGAGTCGGGTTGTATTGACTGGGTGTGGACGAGGACTCCGGTCACATCTGTGATAGAATTGAGAGGACCTGTTGGCCACTCTCCCAGATGAAGTTGCGGGAGGATGTCGCGAAGACGTGATCTGCCAGATGTGGGCTGAGACATGATGGCGTTTCTGTATCAGTGTCAAGATGCTAGTGTCTATAGTGAGTTGCTGGCTTGGTTGGCAGGGTTGTCATTATTGCCGCTGTTGGTTCTATCTTCCTTTCTATGTATGTATGTGAAATTCGACAAGCTGACACAAGCCCCCAGGTTGACAAAGATCCTGCAAGGCTGGGGCACCACCGTTCGAACTATCTGGGGTCAGCTTGGTACCAGCCACTGGCTGGACATAGGGTTGTCCAAGTCTCGGCCGAGACGGAGCTGAATAGCTTCAAAGTCTTTGTTCCCAACACCAGTGAGCTGTCTCAGCTCAGGAGTAACTCCCAGCTGCCCGGATTCAGTCCTCGGCAATTGTTAGATAACAAAACGATTACCTACCGCCGCTTCCAACTGCTCGACTTGACGTCAATTGATAAGCAGTACAGAGTCCAGAGCAGGTAAACTGACTGCCGTACTAACGTACATTGATGCACACCCGCTAACTAACTAGTTGACTGACGTCCTCCACTTACAGTTCCCATGACCAGCCCCAGATCAGCGCTTTCACCCCCGCAATCGCGGTGTTGCCCATCCGCCATCCGAGGTTCTACTTCCTATTCGCTATCGTTACCTTAGCCGCCGCCACATCTTTGCTATCCATCTAGATGAGGAGTTGTTGCGTCTCTCTGGACTTAAAACCCCATCTTCAACTCCGCAGGACTGCTAACTAACTCGTTGCATCAATCCCCAGTGCCTCGAGTTGCTGTAACGGTCTATTCCTTAGGCCAGCCATTGTGTCTCACACTTTTGTCGAATCGTCTCAATTGATTCATACCTCTTCAGTTTCGTAACTCTGATTAAACTACCTGACCTCTCTCTCTGTCGTCATGGTGCCCGCCGTGAGAGCTGTTCCCAATGTACGTAACCCTCTCCCCTCACAAGCCTCACAACCACGCCCTCACAGCTCTCGGAATTGCCTCACTACCACAAGAGACTGCATCAATTGGCTCACAATGGACTAACCGCATCAACTCGAACAGGCCGCCAAGCGGGCTACCAGCCTGCTCCGCACAATTCAATATACTCATCCGCCGTCATGTCCTTGCCACTCCAACCCTGGATACCACCAATCGCCCCCGGTTCTCACTCCCTCTAGACACTCCCACCAGCGCAAGTATGCCACGCCCACGACACACCCTGGCCAGAAGGAGTACGCCTTTGAGATGGCTGCTTCGTCTATCCGCTTCGGCCCCGGCGTTACGCAAGAGGTCGGCATGGACTTGAAGAACTTGGGCTCCAAGAGGGTCTGTGTCGTGACCGACGAGACTGTGAATCGTCTGGATGCGATGAGGCAGGTTCGCGAAGCCCTTACTCGAGAGGGTGTCAATTTTGAGGTCTATTCCAATGTCCGAATTGAACCCAAGGACAGCTCGTAAGTAGCGCCCAGCCCATGTCATGTCCTCATCACCACACCATATCCTTCCATGTCATAGATTAACCAGACTAACACGAGCGAATAGTATCAAAGAAGCCATCGCCTGGGCCCGTCCTTACCAGCCCGACGCCTTCCTCGCTGTCGGTGGCGGCTCTGTCATTGATACGGCCAAGTTGATGAACCTCTACACCTCGTACCCAGACGCCGACTTCCTCGACTTCGTCAACGCTCCTCTAGGCAAAGGACGTCCGGTTGACAAGCCTCTGAAGCCTCTTATCGCGGTCCCAACCACCGCCGGCACGGGTAGCGAGACGACAGGCACTGCCATCTTCGACCTCGTCTCCAAGCGAGCCAAGACGGGCGTCGCTCACCGGAACCTCAAGCCAACTCTAGGTATCTGTGATCCTCTCAACACGCGAACGATGCCCGCTGCCGTCAAGGCCGCCTCTGGTCTCGATGTGCTCTGCCACTCGCTCGAGTCCTGGACTGCCATTCCCTACAATGAGCGTACCCCTAGACCGACGAATCCGATTCTCCGTCCGGCGTATCAAGGATCCAACCCGATCTCTGACGTCTTCTCTTTCCATGCTCTCAGGGCCACTGTCAAGTACCTCCCCCGATCAGTGAGAGACCCCGATGATCTCGAGGCCCAGACCGAGATGCTTCTAGCTGCCACCCTTGCCGGTGTCGGTTTCGGCAACGCAGGCGTCCATCTCTGCCATGGTGAGTATCTACCAAATCCCCTTCATATATTACTTTCACTCATACAATCTCTCAGGCATGTCTTACCCAATTTCTGGCCAGAACCCTGGTTACAAGCACGCCGGCTACGAAGTAGAGCAGCCCATCATCCCCCACGGCGTCTCAGTCGCCGTTTCCGCCCCTGCCGTCTTCCGCTTCACCGCTGCCTCGAACCCTGATCGACATCTCGCAGCCGCCGAAGCCTTTGGTGTCGACATCAGCAATGTCAAGCGCGAGAGTGCGGGTGAGGTCCTTGCTGAGGCTATCACCAAGTTCCTCGCGGAGCTTGGAGATCAGCCCAAGGGTCTGAAGGAGCTCGGTTTCGGATCAGAGCACATCGAGATGCTCGTAGAGGGAACGATCCCCCAGGCCCGTGTTTTGAGCTTGGCCCCTAACTTGTCCACGGAGCTGGAGGCGGAGAAGGATCAACTGCGGAGGTTGTTTGAGAATGCCATGACACATTAGAGGAGTTGGTAGTGAGTTTGAGCATAGCATGGGCACGATGGTCTCGTCGAGGATAGAGTGAACCACAGTTTGGAGTTTCGACAAAGTAGATAGGCAGCAACGAAGGAACTGTCATCAAATCCATGCCGAGATGATCCATTTTCCGGCTACCTACCTTCTTTAATGACGAACCCCCTCTAGCAGTCAGTCATACGCAGGAGTTCTTTGCATCATATTCCAGCACTCTACATGCTCAATCTCACGACTCGGGCGAGTCGAGGTTATCTCAATCCGACAAATATGACTTTATTAAGCTGGTAGGCAATAAATCGCAAATCATGAAATATCGTCCCCAGAGGTATAATCACGAATGCCTCCTTATAATCTATTGCTATCCCCCAAGTCACTCCAACAGAGGCCCTCAATAACAAGACCCAAGGGAGTTGTCTGGACTCTGGCAGGTTGTCGGATGATCGGCAAGAACGGGAGCTGATATAATGCAATACCTTCGCACCACAGAAACTAGACCCTGAAGGCTGCTCATTCTTCTGCATTCTGGGCTAGCCAAGATGGACCCCGTGCTAGCATCCATTGCGTCCCCAGTTTGGCCGCATATTCCGCATCGCTGACTAGGTCGGGGCCCCTCTGGCGCGATTGTGTGCAGATATTCCAATGCCTCATCTTCCTTGAATACAGATTTGGTATTGAAGCTTGATACCTGGGCGATCTCCCTCTAAACTGTTCTGGTAACGAACCTCTCGCTGTCGTGTTTTGATGAGTTTAAACGCATGCTGGCGTGGACGGAAGCTGGTTGGCCTGGCCTCGGGACTATTGCGAGAAAGAGGAAGACATTCCATGCGGAGGTCCTATTCTCGGGGGCTTTTTACCAGCCAAGGCTAAGGATAAGTGTAGTTGATTCTGGTGACGCTCTTGAGCCACTCAAACACTGTGATTCACGATATCCGATTCAAGGCGGAGGTTGTGATGTGGCCGAAACTTGAAACTAAGACTTAGATTGACTACACACCTGTCCCTACTTTTTCGTCTCGCGGGGGGAAGTAGGTGAGTTCATGGCCTTCACCCGGACTTCCACTCCAAGTCTGTTGCCCATTTGGTTGTGGTGGGAACTGTTGCGGTGGAAACTGTTGAGGCTGGTAAAACTGTTGCGGTGCGGTGTTGAACGGCATCGGCCCATGGTTGACAGGCGCAGCCGGCATGGGAGCTGGTCCTCCGCTTGGTATCGGCCGTCCACCGGCCAGGTCCATCTGCTTTTCGCCGTTGGCCTTGCTCCAATCTTCCGGTACCATGATGAAGCTACTCGAGTCAGGGTGGAAAATCGTGGTCAGAACGCGGCCTGCGGAGACCTGTTTGAGCCGATGTCTCATGAGATTCAGGCTGGTATGGCCGGTAACGACCGTGGCCGCGAGGACGAGGAAGATGATTACAATGCACATCATCACAATAAAGGCGGGAATGCCGAATGCCCAGCGGTACTTGACTCTGTGGACAGTCGGAACCACATGGATCTTGGGAGCGTTTTCAGGATCCTCGTTGCGTGCCCCCAGAACACCCTTCGAGCCCACCACAGCCGATGCGGCAATATCGGTCCAGAGAAGCCTGATGACCTTGCCGATGGACTCTTCAGAGCCAGAAAGCTCTTTCCACTTCGCCCACAAACTCATGCTATACTTTGCCGTAAAGTCGACAACCGGGTTTGATCCTGAAGAACTTCTGGAAATGGTCTCTAGGGCGCTGATAGGCACAATAGATCCGGGAAGGTTCATCTTTGGGAACGAGGGACTCAGTGAATCGGCACCAACGACTCCTCTCTGAGGGGACCCAAGCATGTAATAGGATGGCGCCTGGATAGTCGAGACGTTGCGGAAGTTCTTAAAGGCCGGGTCGACGATGCCCCAGATGGGTTGGAACTGGGCGAGATTGAGGCCCCAATCCTCTACACCCCAGAGAGGCATGTCGTCCTTGTTCTCATAGCCCTTGTCTCTGATCTCCTTGATCACCAGATTGTCGAGATCGTTTGAGGTGCCGTTGTGGAAGAAGGTGACTGTCTTGACTGTTGCTTTCACAGCGGATGCGCAACTATAGAATTTCGACGACCATTTGCTACCGTCCTCAAAGATGTTTGGAGGGCCATCATCAACTCGTGTGGGAACGCCGCGTACTAAGTTGCACGCAACATAGGTGTTGTTCAGCTTCGCGGGTGCAGTCGCGGAGGTTCCCTGGCATATCAACTCTGTCGAACCAGGTCAGTAAACAGAAATGAGCAGAATATAGTGACCAAGAGTAACCTTACTTGCGGTGTCGAAATAATCGCTCGTCATATTGTGTGGATTGGAGTAGATTTCCTCTCCGTCTTTGGAGGTTGCGGTAACCCCAAGATGAGAACCAAAGTCGCTTAAGAAGTCCAACGTTTGGTACTGGGAAATATAGGTCCTGCTGATAGGAAGCTTCCATTGCTTGTTTAGCTTCGAATCCAGGCGATCGAAGGATTTAGTTCCCGCAACTTTGTCCGAAGGATCTGTGATGTTCATAAATAGCATGCTGAAGCCATTCGAAAACCAGGCCCCCTGATACGCTCGCATTCTAAGATCGGGCTTGTTGATACCGTTCCGCTGGTCGTCGATGGGGCTCGTAGTGTTGATATTCACAAACCCGCCGCGATCCGTGAGGAAAAGCTTAGTGACGGCGATACCTGCTTGTTCTTGACTGCTCGTGGAGATCTCAAAGTCGAAAGTCATATTGGTATTGACGCACTCGACTTCGGGCTCGAGGAAGAGTAGGTCCTCCGTCCAAGTAGCGCCCCTGACATGCCCCTTGGGCAAAGTGTGGTTTCGAAGACCGATGCCACCACTCTTGCCGTCGACCACCAAACCCTCGACAGGTCGTATTTCTTCGTTCAGCGCAAACGTTTCTAAGAAGCGGAACGCGCCAGAGGCGACTGGGGTGCCATTGTTGAGAAGGCGGTTGTACTGGGTCGTCAACTGCCGCCATTCGATGTCGAAGTAGTTGGAGATGGTTGTTCTGCGATTTTTGGTGCCGCTCGAGTAGATGTCGTGGAGGATACTCGGCACCGTGGCGTTGATCTCGTATGGAATCGAGCAGTTCGATGACAGACCGTCGCTCGTGACAATGACAACGTCAGAGGCGTACGGGCAAGGGGCATAACAGCTCATAGAGTATGAGCATGTCCGCGTGAACTCCTTGTCATCGCGAGGCGACGTTCCGGAGAAGAAGGCACTCGAGTCGGGGACGTATCGGAAAGAGGCCGAGACGGCATCATTATCAGGTTCGTCCCTTTCATAGAGACCAAGAGGAGTGATGACACCGGCAACAGAGACCAGCAGAGTGACCAAAGGAACAGCCAATGTGATCCAAGCGACTGATGTGCGAACTCCACGTCTCTTAGAGGAGTCGGACTGGAGCAGAGGAGGCCAGAGAGAGCTTTGAAGATACCTCGAAGCGATGGTCCTGCGGACGAGGTTAGGTATTGCCAAGCGACGGTAACAATCGAAACCTATACTAACCATGTCGCCGCCGATTCGCGATCACTCAACTGCCCAGCAAGAATGAAGGTAATGGCAGTTGGACACCAAAGTTGAGCTATGTAGCCAAGTAAGTAATTGCATGGCAATATTGTAGAGCGCAACAAGGCGCGTCCCTCCGTGCAGACTAGGGGAGGTTGACCAAAGACAAGACTCACCAACAACGATGCAAAAGGCGATTAAACCAGCAACATAACCAGTTGTCAACTCAACCATTATGAAAGCGATGCAGCCACGGCGCGACTACTCTAGGGCTCTGAACTTGGCCTTGTGTCTAAAGGAGTGTCGGGGACTCAAGTTTTAAGCCGAGTAGTAGAAGAAGAGGTCGCCAACCGTCAAGCTACTCGTTGATAACCCGCTCTTCATTCTCCGTGGGGTCAGGCGTCCAACCCGTTGTTGGCTCGATCCAGGAACCTGTGCGAGCCTGAAGGTGAGAATAAGCTACTGTCCAACCCCCGTAACCATGCATGGCGAGGCCTTTTTTCTTGACTAACATGGCGATCCCTGATCCATCGCGTGCTTCGTATTGCTCGTTTTGATCTGCAATGGCCGATCTACACCTCCTAGCCTCGTCTGGGATGCCTCTCTCGCCAATCGTTTTGAAAATCTTGCAGCCACTGGTGCTGCACAACCCCAAACGAATTTCCCCCCTGCCTCGATGAGTGCTACTAGAAATGGGCCGCGGAATTGCAAGAACATAGGCGCAAGGGTAATACGGCCTGAAATTCCACCACCCTTAGACCCATTCTCAGCCGTCGGGTGCCCTAGCCGGGCTATCATTGTTGGTGGAAGCAGATGAGCTGAGGGTTAGGGAACATCGCGGTTTGTTAGAAGTGACGCCACGGCGGCGCTAGTTAATTGATCTAGGAACAGCCAGGGGCATTCAAACAAGGAAGGGCGCTGTGCTCCGCACGAAGTAGGTAGTTTGGGATGGGAACTGAGGGGGGGTGCCACGGCGCAAGCCAATCCATCATAAGCCTGGATGGTTTTCTATGCTTGACGACTATCATCAACTTTGTCTGGATCAGGAGCATCTCGTCAACTCGTCAACTCGTCACCATCGTCTTCAAGCATGCTGCGGCTGTTCATTCTTTACGGTGCTGTAATCAGCCTCCTGGTGTTCCAAATATCGGCAGCCACGCTGAGCGGTGAGGCCGAGGAATATTGTCGAGGCAAAGGCTCCATCTGTGAGGCTTTCGACGAACTCGACCAAGAATGCAAAGAAAAGACTGGCGCGAAGTACTACAAGTGTATTTGCGAGACGGGATGGATTCCCACCAACAAGGCGTAGGTCGCTCCCAACGAGCCAACTTGAACAGAGAGATCCAACAAACGTCGGTAACTGACAAAACGAATGACAGATGTGGCGATTGCCTAAGGGCGATGGGCGAGACCATGGCGGACTTTGAGGCAGGCAACAGGGGGATTTGCGAGGATGAAAACTTGAAAGTTGCGCCAATGCCCGCCAGCATCGTCTCCCAACAAAAGGAGCGCAACAAAACAATGGAAGTTCCTTCAATCACATCGATGGCTTCGGCGACGTTCACCCTTGATCGAAGTTACACCACAAGGAGCCACAAGCCGTACACTTCGACGCTTTATGGCGGCGCCGCAACAGTTACTCTTCCGAAGATCGCACCTCCAACCGCCACGGATAGTTCGGCCAGACCACTCGTTGTTGGCGGTTATCTGGCAGCTATAGTCGGTACAGTAGCATTGACGGCTGTGCTCTCACTATGAGACTGTGCACTGTTTCTGCTGAAAAAAGAGATTGGGGAGAAACCTGACGAGGTTCTCGGCGTTTGATTGGGATTTGAAGTTGTTTCCATAGGCGCGGTCGCCGACAGGAGGCCCTGGGTAGGCCACGGCAGTTCTATTTCCATGGAGTATTGATCATTTAAATTTGTCGGGATTGTTGGGTATCATCTTTCTCAAAATCGCTAATTGTTTAACCAAACCAAGTTTCTTCTGGTCAGTGATATCACGTCGATCGATTCGTCTCGTTCCGCCAGAGAAAACAACTGTGCCTTCCGGCAAGATAGTGCCCGGTGCTATGGTTGACATGTGCGTAATGGTGCAGTTCTTGAAATCGGCAGGTCAGGATCTCGTTACGTGGGTAGCAGCTAGGTAGTCCGACAGTGATGGGAGAGAGAAATACCTTGCCGATTTTTGCACCACTTCCAATCCTAGCTCCAGCATGAATCACTGAGCACTCGCCTATCTCGGTGCCTCCAGCTTCGATAACAGAACCAGCCTCAACAGTGACATAGTCCCCCAGGACAATGCCACCAGCATGTGCGCCAGCGATGTCGGCGGGACGGGCACCCACATGAGTGCGCTCGTGGATGAGGCATCGTCGACCAATGAGGATGCTGCCGAAGTTTGACTCGAATCGTGAGCGCGGGTGAACTACCGTCTCTGCCTGCATCGTAATCGAGTGGGTGCCCTGAAGGATCGCATTATCGGAGATGGTGAGGGAGGACGAGAAGTTGACTGGTGGTTTTGGGCCGCTGCGATCGATGGCAGGGATGATCGAATGTCTCTTGCTTGACATGGCGGATGAATAGGGTGTCTAGAGTCAAAATACTAGGGCACAAATTCACATCCTGGCAGCACCTTCATTTCGCGGCGGAAGATTGTGAACGTCGGCGGTGGGTGTGCTCTGGTGTCGCGATGCCGCTTGTGTTGATCCTCCGATTACACGGAGCACGAGCTTGGCCGGGCCGGGTTTGCTTCCGTTACCACCTGCCAGGCAGGTACCTAGACTTGAGCCTGCCAGCGTCTGACCAGTGAGGTGGAGCCCAAACGGGACCTCCCATTTCAATGACGGCGCCTGACAGCACTGGTTAAAAAGACCTCGTCTGGCTGCTAAAACACGTGTGGGGATAAGTAGCGGCTAACTCACCACCCGCTGAGTAATCGGACGCCGAATTGGCCAATCACCGACTCGCCATTTCTGAGACGGTCACGAATCTCGCCCGGAAACTCGAAGTGCCGCATCCTGACGTCCGTCCTGTCAACCATCTCCAATCCCGCCACCCGACGACAAACACAATGCTGTCCACGAGATCGGCGCCGAAGAAGGCCGTCGGCCTCTCACGGACTGCCGTGAGGGGTTTGGCAACCGTCCAAGATGGCACCCCGAAGCGAACGTACGGCGGTCTCCGGGACCAGGATCGCATTTTCCAGAATTTGTACGGACGATACCCCGTCGACCTCAAGAGCGCGAAGCGGATGGGCGATTGGCACAAGACGAAGGAAATCATCCTCAAGGGTCACGATTGGATCATCAATGAGGTCAAGGCATCTGGTCTACGTGGACGAGGAGGTGCCGGTTTCCCCTCGGGTCTGAAATGGGTAGGTTGAGAGAGGGGGGGTGTTGGGTTCTGTTCTGCCATCAATCGGGAGCTCAATTGCCTAACTCTCGATAGTCTTTCATGAACCCCAAGGGCTGGGACCAGGATCCTCAGAATAAGCCCCGATATCTCGTCGTCAATGCCGATGAGGGCGAGCCCGGAACTTGCAAGGACCGCGAGATCATGCGAAAGGACCCACACAAGCTCGTCGAGGGATGCCTCGTTGCCGGCCGAGCCATGAACGCGACCGCCGCTTATATCTACATCCGTGGCGAATTCGTCGAGGAGGCCGCTGTTCTTCAGCGGGCCATCAATGAGGCCTATGCCGACGGCCTCATTGGCAAGAACGCCTGCGATTCCGGATACGACTTCGATGTTTATCTCCACCGAGGTGCCGGTGCCTACGTCTGTGGTGAGGAGACCTCGCTCATCGAGTCCCTCGAGGGCAAGCCCGGAAAGCCCCGTCTCAAGCCCCCGTTCCCCGCTGCCGTCGGTCTTTTCGGCTGCCCGTCGACCGTTGCCAATGTCGAGACCGTCGCCGTCGCTCCTACCATCTGCCGCCGAGGTGGAAGCTGGTTCGCCGGCTTTGGCCGAGAGCGAAACCAGGGAACCAAGCTTTTCTGTATCTCTGGCCACGTCAACAACCCCGTCACTGTCGAGGAGGAGATGTCAATCCCTCTCCGTGAGCTGATTGAGAAGCACTGCGGTGGTGTCCGAGGTGGATGGGACAACCTCCTGGCTATCATTCCCGGTGGCTCGTCCACCCCCATCCTGCCCAAGAACGTCTGCGACGACCAGCTCATGGACTTTGATGCCCTCAAGGACAGCCAGTCCGGTCTTGGTACCGCTGCCGTAATTGTCATGGACAAGAGCACCGACGTCGTCCGAGCCATCGCCCGTCTGAGCCACTTCTACCGCCACGAGAGTTGCGGACAGTGCACTCCCTGCCGAGAGGGTAGCAAGTGGACGGAGCAGATCATGAGTCGTTTTGAGAAGGGCCAAGGCCGTGAGCGTGAGATTGACATGCTCCAGGAGCTGACCAAGCAGGTTGAGGGTCACACTATCTGCGGTACGTTCGAACTTCTTAGGGTTACCTAGAGACGCGTTTGCATAGGAATGCTAACTCGACAATAGCTTTGGGTGAGGCGTTTGCCTGGCCCATCCAGGGTCTCATCCGACACTTCCGACCCGAGCTTGAGGCTCGAATGCAGAAGTTTGCCGAGGTCTCTGGTGGTCAGCCACTGGCTGGTGGATGGAGTCACGATTCAAGGGCCCAGGGAAAGCTTGTTTCTCCTGGTCAATAAATAATGTTGTCTCAGCAAGAAAAGGGTCGCGGTTGAGAAAGAGAGAGGACTAGATCGGGCAGACATGTAACTATGCATACCTACAACCGACGTAGATGCCCTGTGTTATATTTTACTTGTGTTCAAAGGGAGTAGGAATCTTGAATAGTTTGTCTATGACGCATTCTGAAGTACCTCGTCTGTGTGTGTGTGTGTGTGTGCTTGATGGTCGATCCATGTCGTGATGACCTAGGTGATTGGGCCTGTGAGAAGTCCCGGGGTGGTTAGATGCCCAACCTCTCAAGGAACGTGTCCAGAACTCAACAAGTCCCGACTTCAACGTTAGCAACATTACGTGGCAGTCATGCTTCTAGGATAATTCCCGCCTGGACAGGGACATGGTCAACTTGATGATTCTTTGAATAGAGCGAGCAAAACACACAACCTCGTTTGTAGTGCTCTTCGAGGATGAATTCCATCTCACAGAACGACCAAGTCAGTTTCATTATTTTTATTTTTGTTATTGAGATTATTAGCCAAGTGCAAACACACGACGCTGACCTCATTTCAACTAACCATTATGCCATTTCCGCGTTTACACGACAATGCTATTCAACCACTCTGCCAGCCACCCAGGTGCCTACTATAGCCTTGATATCCCCGACCTCCCCTACCATCTTTACCTAGACTACTCCGTATCGCTTCTGATATCAAACGCCATGTGGGGGAAATCCCCCGCTGGATAATCAATGCGTCGACTGACTCGGCCCTGTCAATTTGATGGGTCCCTTGCCAACACCGCCAATTCGATCCTCCCACGTTTGGTCTCGATTGATCCCTGTCCTCTCACTCTCTCTTTCACTCTCTCTATTGTGTTGTTCACGTTTGCTTCGTCTTTGTTCTTGTGCCGTTATTCTCCGGGGTATAAATAGACGTAGACCGTTTCTTGCTCTTCTCACCTCTTCTTTTTCTAGATTCCTTTCCTCTTCATAGGCAGTTATCACCACCACCGTGTTCACACAAAGTCCGCAGTCATGGCGGACACGTTCGAACACTTCGTCGCCTTTGGCACTGACCACGGTATGCATGTCTTTTTTATTCCCGCTGAACAACTCGCGATAACAGGATTGCTAACCCTCTTATCTGCTCAGTCGGGATTGAGCGAGTCTTGCGTCTGTTCCAGGCGATCTGCTCCGTCCTGGCCTTCTACCCGGCTCTGATTGCTCTGGTGCTTCCCAGTGCTCCCGAGTCTGTCCAAGCTGCATCTGTCGCTGGCCTCATCAAGCTTCGCGGTCAGCTCAACGTCTCCCGCCGCTTCATCCGCTTCTTCCGTTTCCTGAGCACCTTCCAGGCCGGATGGGTTCTCTACATCGGTGAGGAGAAGGGCCTCGAAGTTTGGCTCGATGTCGTCAGCAAGACCCTTCTTGGCATATTCGGTATGCTCGAGACCATTACGCTCCTGGACCTGATTCCGATCGAAGGCCTGCGTATCTTTAGTCAAGAACGCTACAGTGAGATTGAGTACCAGTCCCAACTGCTCTGGTTCGCGGGTCTGTACGCTTCTGTCCTATCAACCGGTATCAAGCTCTACCGCCTTTTCGCCAGCCGCCCCATCGCCGAGGCCGCTCAAAGCATCAGCAAGAGTGAGAACCCAACCGAGATCATTTCCGCCGAGAAGGAACTCTCCGAGAAGGACGCCGCCGACAAGTCCGAGACCAAGGACGACGTTACCAAGGAACGCGAGCGCCTCAAGGACCTCGTCGCCAAGCGCAAGGAGGAACGCCGCGTCTGGCTTCAAAAGGTCAGACGCGATGCCCTGGTTCTGGGACGAGGCATCCTCTCTGACGCCCTCGACATGATCTTGCCGAGCAGCTCTGTTGGCTGGCTCCGCATCGAACCGGGCTTGGTCAGTCTAGTTATGCTCTTCACTACCTTGACTACGGGAATGGCTGCGTGGGAGCGAGTCGGACGAGACCTCCGGAAGAACAAGCAGGGTGCTTAGACGGGAAAAAGTACAAGCACGACGACGACGACGACGACGACGACGACGGAAGGCAGTGATGGGGAACGGTGGCGGATGGACAAAACGTCCTTGCTTCATATTCACGGTTCAAAGATAGCTATAACATACCAAACGAGGGACATGAGGATCGTAAGCCAAGTATCAAACTGGCCAAATAACACAAAACAATTTCTCCAGGCTTGTCTGCCCCCAGGTAAAACCCCAAATCCTCATATATTCTCAATTGTTCTCGTCCAGACAACCCGGTCGGTCCGTCAATTCACCATCGTAATGTCAGCGTGTGCCTTGTCAAGAATTCAGGTGCATAAGCTTAGTTGGCTCTCAACTACGGTTCGTTACTCCCCAGTTTCCTAGGTGTGTAAGGAACTACCTAGGCAGCTAGGTTTGTCAGAGCCTACGCTTCGGTAACAGATTCAACGGCGGCCGAAGAAGCATTCGAGGGCCGTCCCATAAGCTCGTCATCACAAAAGAAATCAGAAATAGGGTAAACAGGGGCTGACTCCTCATCGGCAATGCTGACGAACACGGAGACCTTGAGTCCGCGGAACAAGCGGAAGAGCGCGAGGACGGAAATCGCAAGTTGCAGAGACCTAGTTGCAACAGAAAAAGTCAGTGACAAGCAGGGGATAGAGAAACCTCATGATATCTACTCACGATAGTGTGATGGACAGAGCGCCCACCCTGGCATTCCATCTCCAGTCCCAGTTATCAGTCTTGAAGGCCAAAACACTCGGGATGATGAACAGCACACAACACCCAAAGTCGACCAAGTTAACCAGATAACTCCTCCTCCTCGCCAACACGGCAGAATAGTTCGGGATCCTCCCGCACGAGCACATAAAAGTGCCAAACTGGAGCTCGAACCAGCCCTTCTTGCCGGGGACCCCAAGGCTCTCGATGATACGGAAGGCGTTCCAGAGAAACAGGCCGATGGACCAGAGTCCAAGGAAGATGGCGAGGCCGAGCTTGCGGTCCCTCTTGGAGATTATCAGGACGCATTGGGCGATGGAAATGGGCAGGACTGAGAGCCGGAGGAGGTTGACGATGGAGACTGAGAGTCCGAAGGTGGGCTTTGGCTGATCGTCCTGGGGGTCGAGAAGGGCGACGATGGGGTCAGCTTCTGGGTTGGTCTGGTAGCCCAGTTTCGACTTGTTCTTTGCGTCCATGGTTGAGAATGAAAGATTCAAACGTCAGTCAGAATGATGATGAGATCGCGATGGGAGTTGATTGGTAGTTGAAGTGGCTGTGAGATCTCGTTGCTAGGATATATCCAATGGCGTCAACCCGAACCAGCAGCAACCTTTATATTACAACCAACGTCAAGACGCTGCACGGACGGGTAGACGAATCCCCCATCCCAGAAAGGAAATGTCCGAAGCGAGTCCCGTCCCAGGTCCGCAGCGTTGTTGGTAACAGTTTCAAGACGGTCTAGCCTCAGGCTATTAATGGGTTAAAATGGTGCCTGGCCGAGCCTCTCTAGGACCCTTTGTTTACCCCCTCTTATTACCGCTTGGTCATTGGATCGGTTACGAAGGATTCCTGAGGAATTCTAGGCCGCCATGAAAGGGCTCTCAGTCTCTATTCGTTTTCCCTCTGAGAGGACGGACGCTTTCCTCCCGCTAAAACGTCGACCCATGCACCCGGCTCTGCTTGCGTATGTCCTCGTGATGGTTATGTCTTCTTATTCGTCTCTCGGGATTAAGCGATGTTCGTTGGCTAAGCGACGGACGGGAATTGGGTACTCTATTATGTACCTGGTGTGGAAGGGATAGACACGCAGATCTAAGTATCTAACTATCATCTGCTTGGCGATCCCGACCACGGGTATCATCCATCATATGCATACAGTCATGAGTGTGCACTGAACACTCGCGTAAGTCGTAGCTCGCTCATCTACGAGGCAAAGAAGAAGCTGTCCCTATCGTCGGCCAGAGATCACGAAACGCCCAGTCTCGACCTGCACCTTCCACCCGTCATTGAGCAGAGCCGCGGCCACAGCCCTTCTCAACTGGGACACACCGCCAACGCTATGGCGTCCAAGTCCCGTTATAACCGTGTAATTCTGCTGCCTGGCCTTCTCAGAGCGAAACTCGCCGAGCCCGGTCCACCACGCCTGCACCTTCTCGCGAGCGATCCGCACACCATCCTGCACGTAGACGCCATGTAGATCGACCGAGTTAGCGGTGCTTTGCTGCTCAGTGAGGAGGTCGGCAGCCGTTGCCGTCGCCTGCTGCGCATAGCGCCCTTGCTCTCTCGCGAGCTCTGCATAGTAACCCGCTGCTTGACGATATACGGGATTCCCGGCACCCCGTCGGTTCATCTGGGAGGCCGAAGCTGCTGCCTCACGCTTCGCCTGGTAGTGTTGGTTGGCTTTCTCCGCAGCTTGCGCATACGTGGATTGGCCGTTGGCAGAGGAGGATGATCGTGACGGTCTGTTGGTAGCTTTCTTGTACGTCACTGTCTCGAATCTTTCCATGTCCTCCTGGGGAAGCGGCTTCAAATCGTAGCTGAAGTACAGCTTCTGCGACCATGGATTCTTAGCAAAGTGCTTGCTCAGCAAGGCAGCGATATCGTCTGATTCCCAGGAAGTGGAACCGGTGACCTGGACGATCGTCGACATGTACTCCTTGGGTACATTTCGATACTTCTCGGCAAGCTCCTGAGCGTGCTTTTTGCCTTCTTCCTCCTGTGTCTCGATATCTTGAGATATGTACTTATCCAGGATCTCGAGGACCGTGGCACCGCTTGCGCATTTCTTCCTATAAAAGATTTCGGAGACTTCTCCAAAGGGTAGATAGAGCCTATCCGCTATGTAGGCAATCTCATCTTGGCCTATGAATCGAGCGGTCAGCATCCAGTTATGTGGTGGGGAGTTGGGCTTCGCCCCGAATCTCAGACTTACGCTTCATCTCCTTTAGGTCATCCGTCGTGGTCATTCCGTCACTCGACATTGGCGTATCGGATGTGAGTGTCATCTTCCCCTTGCCCTTCCGCTTAGCCTTGCCCTTCTTGCCAACCTCGGCATCTGGTTGGAAGAACGCATCGACACTCTTTTGCTGCTGACCAGTCGATTTTAAATACTGGATATTTAAGAGGTCATCAAGAGCGATCTGCACATCCCCGTTGGCCTTCTTCAGGGAATGCTTGATGTCAAACTCCTTGAGTTCAGTGAACATGCCTTGAAGCAGAAGCGCCTTACGTTCTGCACTCTCATTGTTCAAGGAGGTCAGGAGGGGCATCGAGTAACTGGTGCTCGTGGTTGAAGAAGTGACATCACTCGCGGAAGTGTCTGTATCCCGCGTTCGAGAAGCTTGCTGGCTGTTGCTCGTCCCGGTGGTACTGGTTCCATCATTGGTTTCTTCGCAGTCCCCGGAGACACCACTCGGGTTCCAACCGGAAGCTTCTTCAGATGGAGCATCCTGAGCGATGCCCTCTAAAATTGCTTGGGCTTTTTGATACTCTGATCGTTTGGTGAGATCATAGTCGTTCGCAATCACGACTATCAGGGTTTCATCCAGAAGCGTGCGGAAGGTTTCCTACGAGGGACTACAGTCAGTATGCCTCTTCGCCGCAAGTTCAGACATGGTATTCAGGGCGGCGATAGTTCTTCCTTGCGCACACGGAGGAGTCTAGAGAAAAGCCATTGGGTTGACTAGATTTCTAGGTACCTTTTGAATGGCACAGCAGGACAGAACTCGATGCATCCGATCCCTCGGACTTGAGAGAAATCTAGAGCCCGATCAAGCAAGATAATAATCCACCTACCACCAACTTCCGGACGAGCTCTTCGGGCGCTTCACCCGGCATGGTTGGGGGGGGGGGATAGAGTGTGGTTGAATATAGTTGTGTGCAGAATAGGGCATGATTTTTTTTAAGGAGAGTGCCAAATGAGGCGAGATCAACTCGCAGAGTGAGCAAAAATGAGGCTTTCGATTCGCGTTGGATCGTTGTTGTGAGGAAATAGTGTCGGTTGAAAGATATAGTGATGATGTGTGAGGAAAAAGAGAGATGGGAGTCACTATTCGCGATGGTTTGTTGTACATTGGTGGAGGAGTCATCGCTTGGTTGGCTGGATGAATCGGTGTGGAGCGCCCTGTGTTTTGGTGTGCATTTATCCAGTAATATCACGTGCTCAGCAGATAGCGTAATCTCACGCAAGCCAAGTAGAAGAAGCCTTGCGATGCATTTATCTAGGGTTGGCTGAATGTACTTTGTATGATGCGTGTGAACAGGAACAGGTTCAAAGTACGAAGTAGGTACTTTCTTTGTATTATAGATTCATGCACCTTCTTTACTGACTACTAGGCACAGAGGGAGGCGCACTTCTGTGCCTGTGGTTGGATAGGTCTGCTCATGTCTAAGACACAGACAGCACTACTACCCTGACCTCTACTTTTCATGCATTCTTAAGGATCGTGCAGAGGAATAGCAGGAGGGTGTTTCAATGGCTTCAAAGGGACACAGGTGTGACGTAATCTAAGTAGTATCTTGTCAGTCGACAGCATATTGACAATAGATTGCATGTCCCGTGTACAGCCAGCGCCTTACATCCTTCCTATGCAGCTGCGTTGAAACTACCTGCACAGAAGGGTTTATAGTCTGGCAAAGAAAGAACTATGAAGAGGACCATCCAGGTCTAAGCAAACGCCTAGTCAATGAATCATGATTAGATGGACCAACTCACGCGATCTATCGAGCAATCATCCTTGGCTAGAGGTCGCATCAGCCACCGAGTCATGCCAGCATCAACGAATCAAAAAAAGGCAGGCTCCGCTCAGGAACCAATGACGCAGGTCACCCGCACTTCCAACGCCGCCGCTGTCGCTCGGGGGCTTGGAAGCTGCCGAGCTCCATTACCTACCTCTGATTTACACATTCGTCGCACCTACCCCCCGGCGCGCTTCCTCATCACCACTTCGTTTACCACCTCCCGTCTTTGCGCATCATTCTAATACCTTTCATATTTTGCTTCCTCACTATCTCCCTTGGACTATTGCTACGACGTCCTGTCACAGGAATCGCTTTATATCACTTAACAGTTCGGAACTACCGATAGACATCCGTTATCAATACCCCAATCTACGACTAGCCGACCCGACCGAAGTCCGCGTTCACCCAGTCACCGCCGCGTGCGGCCTCCTCTTTCTGAGATGCATCACCGCATCGCGTCCCGGCTTGGAGCTGTCACCCTACTCCTGGCCGGTCTAGGGCTGGCAGAGCCATATACTCCGAAGCACGAGGCCGGGCGATGTGCTTTCCGCGGTCATTGCGGGAAACAGAGCTTCTTCGGCAAGGAACTGCCGTGCGTCGATAATGATTTGGCCAAGGATCCGGAAGAGGAGCTTCGAGATGAACTAGTCGAGCTCTGCGGCGAGAAGTGGAAAACGGGACCCGTGTGTTGTAGCCTTGAACAGGTAAGCATCGACGCGTGTCTCTTGGGTATGCCAATACTGACTGATGTCGCCCTTAGGTGCAAGCCCTCAAGAAAGAACTCGGTACCCCGAAAACCCTCATCGGATCTTGTCCCGCGTGCAAGGAGAACTTCTTCAACATGTTCTGCACCTTCACCTGCTCTCCTGACCAGTCCCTGTTCATCAACGTGACGGATTCCGCCGAAAAGGGCGGCAAACACCTCGTTACCGAGCTCGACCAGCTCATTTCCGAGGAATACGGCTCTGGTTTCTACGATAGCTGTAAAGAAGTCAAGTTTGGTGGTGCCAACAGTAGGGCCATGGATCTGATCGGTGGCGGTGCGAAGAACTACACCGAAATGCTCAAGTTCCTCGGCAGCAAGAAGCCCTTGGTTGGTTCTCCGTTCCAGATCAACTTCCCGACAGAGTACAGCGAACCCCAGATGCATCCCTTGGATATGAAACCGAAAAAGTGCAACGATGAAGATCCCGACTATCGCTGCGTTTGCGTCGACTGTCCTGAGGTTTGCCCAGAGCTTCCCGATGTCAAGAACGCCAAATCGTGCCACGTCGGCATTCTGCCATGTCTATCGTTCGCTTCCATTTTCATTTATAGCATCTTGGTCTTCTCACTCGCTTCCTTCGTTTTTGGTCATGTCGCTTGGAGGAGGTACGCGCAGCGCCGCGTCGAGAGAACAAGGCTGCTACACGAGTCCTCGCATAGCGATGATGAGGATGAAGGGGGGCCAGTTCAAACCGAAGCCATGCGCGACCGCCCGACGAAGCGTTACTGGCTCAATGACAAATGCGACAGAGCGTTCTACCAGCTTGGCCATGCTGCGGCCCGTTTCCCAGGTCTTTGCATCGGCTTGAGTTTGCTCATCGTTGCCATACTTAGTGCTGGATGGTTCCGTTTTGATCTTGAGAAGGAACCTGCCCGTCTCTGGGTCAGCCCATCATCTGCCGCTGCCCAGGAGAAAGCCTATTTCGATTCCAACTTTGGCCCTTTCTACCGCGCCGAAAAGGTCTTCCTTGTCAACGATACCGATCCCTCCGGGCCAGGTCCGGTTCTTAGCTATGAGACCATCAAGTGGTGGATGGATGTTGAGAAGAGTATTGAGAGGCTCGAAAGTCCAACATACGGAAAGTTCCTCCATGATCTCTGCTACAAGCCCACCAACGATGCCTGCGTTGTGCAATCCGTTACGGCCTACTGGAATTCCAAAGGCGGGCTAGATCCAAAGTTTTGGGAAGAGGATCTGCGAGCCTGTGCCCGGAGCCCTGTCGACTGTCGACCCGAGTTCGGCCAACCGATCGACCCGGAGATGATCTTGGGCGGATACGACGACGACGTAGTCAACGCCCGCGCCATTACAGTTACATGGGTCGTGAACAATGCCCAGGAAGGAACTGATGCCCTCGCCCGTGCTGTGGACTGGGAAAATGCCCTTCGCGATCGCCTGCTCGAAGTCCAGGTTGAAGCCAAGGACAGAGGCCTTCGACTTTCATTCAATACCGAAATCAGCTTGGAGCAAGAGCTCAACAAATCGACAAACACCGACGCCAAGATTATTGTAATCAGCTACATCGTCATGTTTGTATATGCCTGCATGGCACTGGGCACTCCTCTCAAGCATGTCTTCAGGAATCCCGCCATCCTACTAGTTGAGTCCAAGGTAACCCTTGGCCTCGTGGGTATCATCATTGTCCTCATGTCAATCGCTGCGTCCATCGGCTTCTTCTCCTGGGTCGGTCTCAAGGCCACCCTCATTATCGTTGAGGTCATCCCTTTCATCGTCCTCGCTGTCGGTGTTGACAACATCTTCCTCATCGTCCATGAGTTGGAGCGGGTCAATGTTAGCTGTCCCGATCAGATGGTCGAGGAACGGGTGGCGAGGGCGCTCGGCCGTATGGGACCCTCGATTCTCTTCTCTGCTCTCACCGAAACCGTCGCATTTGCTCTTGGTACTGCTGTCGGCATGCCTGCGGTCCGCAACTTCGCAGCCTACGCTGCCGGTGCTGTCCTGGTCAACGCGGTTCTCCAGATGACCATGTTCGTCTCTTTCCTGTCGCTTAACCAGATGCGGGTAGAAGATCATCGATGCGAGTTGTGGCCGTGGTGGCAAATCACTAAGGCGAGAATCCACCTCAATGGCGCAAACGGCTACGTCCAGGGCGCCAGCCGGGGCTCTGAGATGACGGAAGAGAGCCTTTTGCAGGTCTTTATCAAGAATACCTACGCTCCGCGGCTACTAGGCAAGAAGGTAAAGCTGGCCGTCGTCACCGTCTTCCTGGGCCTGTTTGCTGCTGGTTTGGCTCTACTGCCCGAAATTCAGCTTGGTCTCGATCAACGCGTGGCGATCCCAGATGGCTCGTATCTCATTCCGTATTTCAACGATTTGTATGATTATATGGAAACGGGACCTCCTGTGTATTTTGTCACTCGTGGAGTTGACATCTCCAAACGCGAGCAACAGCAGGCAGTCTGTTCCAGGTTTACCACTTGTCAGGAGCTCTCGCTCACCAACACTCTGGAGTTGGAGCGCCAAAGATCCGATGTTTCCTACATCTCGGCGCCAACTGCGAGCTGGATCGATGACTTCTTCCTCTGGTTGAACCCGATTTACGAACAGTGCTGCAAGGAGCATGGCGCGACATGCTTTGCGGATCGCAAGCCGGCATGGAACACCACACTCTATGGGATGCCAGAAAACAAGGAATTCACCAACTACCTCAAAAAGTTCCTCTCAAGCCCAACTGGAGACGAATGCCCTCTGGCTGGTGAGGCCGCCTATGGACAGGCAGTGGTGATTGACGAAGATGGCGAGAGCGTGAGAGCCAGCCACTTCAGAACCGCCCACACGCCCTTGAGAAGCCAGGAAGACTTCATCAGCGCCTACTCCTCTGCCCGTCGCATTGCCTCGGAGATTGGGGAGCGAACCGGCGCCGATGTTTTCCCCTACAGCGTGTTTTACATCTTCTTCGACCAGTACCTGAGCATCGTGTCTTTGACAGCTGGGCTCTTGAGTGCTGCAGTCGGCATCATCTTCGTCGTTGCATCTCTGCTTCTCGGGTCGGTTCTTACGTCGTTCATCGTGACCCTCACGGTCGTCATGAGCGTCATTGACATCATGGGCGCCATGGCCGTGTTCAACGTATCACTCAACGCAGTTTCCCTCGTGAATCTCATCATCTGCGTCGGCATTTCCGTCGAGTTTTGTGCTCACATTGCTCGGGCCTTTATGTTCCCTTCGCGAACTGTCATGGAGGGAAACAGCAATGCGTTCCGCGGGCGAGATGCCCGGGCCTGGACTGCGCTTGTCAATGTCGGCGGGTCTGTTTTCTCTGGCATTACTGTGACCAAGCTCTTGGGAGTCTGCGTGCTCGCCTTTACGCGTTCCAAGATCTTTGAGATCTACTACTTCCGAGTTTGGCTGGCCCTCGTCGTTTTCGCTGCGCTTCATGCCCTGGTCTTCCTCCCGGTCGCTCTAAGCATCGCCGGGGGCCAAGGTTACGTCGACCCTGAGAGCGAAGGAACCGCAGCCCAAGACCTAACGGACCGGCGCTGGCGAGCCATCAGGATTAATGACAACAGCGACTCAGAAGATGACTATTAGCGCTTCTCGCTTCCGCGTCAGCTAAGGGGGCCGAGACAGAACCTGGACTGCGCGAGACAATCTGGAGACGACTACCCAGACGATCAGGCCATTGAAGATGGCATGGGACCTGAAGCCTAGGAGGGAGCACCACATGTTGTTGCGACAATCAATCACAATGAGGACCTTGGAAGGAGGACGGGGAGAGGAATACTCTACGGAACATTGCATGCGACCCCATCAGTCGCTGTCGGACCGCTCAACTTGCAAGCTAAGGAATGTCGGGTTGCAAAGTCAAGCCCCTCACCAGAACACCAGGACCCGATCCCGGACAGAGACCTGTTCTCCCGCCAGGCGGAAACTGGGGCCGTAAGCCAATTGGTGTCGTTTGATGATCTTGTGTCTGCCATGAGTCCCGGCGGACGTGAAACCAGGGAACTGACGAAGGGGCCGTTTCGATCTCTCCCTGAGCAACGTCAAGCTCTTCTCGAACCAGCCCCAGAGGATGAGGAGGCTGTGGAGGTTGTATTTCCAAATTCTTGGCATGGCGAAAGCCATAAAGCAAATACGCAGACCACGACAATTTCAAATCCACGCCCTTGCACGCCAAGAAAAAGAGTGCCTCGAGGAACGCGGATAAAGAAAAGAGTTAGATTGACGCCAGGATCCCCCAGTTCGGAACCTCGAAGCTTTTTAAACCACTTCATGGCTCACCACAGTCCCCAAGACACCGGTGATACTCCCGGCGAGCGTGCATGGTTTGAAAGATGCATTGCTGAGGCCGAGGTGGAAAACGAAGACGATGACGATGACGATGACGGTTCCTCGACGATTCGTGCCTCATCAGTCGACAAATGTCCCTTTCTTGAATCCATCATGGAGTCAAGCGAGGCGATTTGAGCATGTCAAAGTCTCCAACCTTCGGTGTTTACGTTTTCAGGACTGCACTTCGTACACAGGCTTATGTCGAACGATCTGGGTGAAGGGGGGGAATGCTGGGGAATGCTAGGGACTTTCATGTTTGGCGCAACTGGTGATGGGTTAGGTATTTCTTTCACGGTGTTAGACAGCGATCGGAGGCACAAGCGACGACTTTGGGATTCTTACTTTTACTAAGCAGCGGTTAATTTGAAGTTGTTCATTCTGAGACACTCATTTATTTACATTCGGACTACTCTGTAATATTCTTGTGGGTAGTAGGTCTATGCTGGTGGTAGAAAAGATGCGAACAACCCTCCTTGGATAGCCGCATACATGGTGATGAAAACGACTACACCGTAGCCCACACGTTGCCTTTCCTTGTCCATCAGACAAGAAGCTACCCACCAGTACCAGACGGGGTACGCTGAAGACAGGCGGCTAATGATCTGGACGTGGTAGTTTGTAATGGCCAGCCCAGCGAGGAGTGTCTGCGTCGCCGCCAATGTCCGCACAAACAGGCGGCGCTGCTCGTTCGTCCCAGGTACTAGAGTAGTGAGGCAGCGAGAGGGCTCTTGCATCATCTCTATCCCTGATTTGATGAGGACTGTCAGCATAGGACCAGCGAGCAGAAACAGCGGGAGCTGATTCAGGGTCCAGTATCTGAGGAAACCGACGTTCCTAGTTATTGTAAGCACATGTAGGTTAGACAACAGCTCCGAGCAAAACAATGGAGTCATAGAAGGGGTGTTGAATGGCTTACCAGTACTCTTCCTGAACAAACGTATAGATGCTCGGGAGAAGTCTCGAGCACCAGGGTCGTAGCTGGCCCTCGACAGGCTGAGAACTGCAGTATCTCATCCAAGCAACGGCCTGGGGGATGAGAAAACCAGTGGCAACCAGGAGACCACCGACTACGGGGGCCACGAGCCTAAGGACTTTTGAGAAGGTGAAGCCATCCGTAAAAGCCAGCAGTCCTTGGATGGCCTCAACGACGAACAACAAACCCCCAAAGACACCATTGCTACGAAAGGTGGCAGAGATGCCAAAGATGAGGCCCGACGCGATGAGAGAGACGTTGCGTCTGAGTGAGTTGGGCTTTTCCTTGATGCCCAGTGCAAAGACCAAGTTGCCAATGAAAGAGAGGCATGTGAAGGGGCTCTCAGCATATGGCGCCGAGAGGAAGAGTCCCGCGGGAGAGAGGATGTGAATGACGGACGCCAGGAAGGCAAGTTTCCGATCATGACAGACAACAATGGTGAGCTGATACAGCGCCAGCACCGCAACGAGATGCGAAACATGAGCAACCGCAATAGCCATCAAAGGCTGCCATGCCACCCCCTCCTCATCCATGCCCAACTTGACCAACACAGCCCCAAGCCCACGCACCAAGACCGGCATCCCCATACCAAACGCCCACTCCTGCTCATAGACGTAGCCACCCTCGCGCGTGGATTGCATAAAGTACAGTGCGTCCCAGCGCGTCAGACGCGTGGCGAGGGCGGGAACGGCGCGGGCGGTGGAGGCGCCATGGTGGAGGATGTCGAAGAAGAGAGAGGTCGACGTGTCATAGTCGGGGCCGAGGGAGGCGCCGAGGGCGATGGATAGGAGGAGGGTTTTCCAGGCGATGAATGTGGCTGTTAGGGAGATGAGGGGTGTTTTGGGGAGTAGGGACATTGTGGAAGGGTGAGGGTGAGGGTGAGAGTTGGGGGGTGGTGGGAGATGATGTTGGTGTGGTGAAGGCGTGGGTCACTTGGGACCAGGTTTGTCTCGTGTACTAACATGGTGAGATGAATAAGAGCCACATACCATGGGAAAGGGGGTGGTGATGGACTTGAATTGATGTTGGGAATTGGAACTATAGACTATTTGGTTTATTTATTTATCTATTGTTGATGGAATTATGTAGATGTTGCTATGCTTTTGGGTGGTGAAAAGTGGTTGTGGTGGTAGGGCTGAAGACGTTGGCTTGTGTAACAACTCCATGAGGCTACCTCAGGCAGACATCTGTGTGCAACTTCCCATATCCACGATGTTCATTCAACAACCTGACAACACACGGAACAGGCAATTAAGCAAACCACTAGTCCGAACCACTTTCGAGATTAACTAGAGTTTATTCCTACTTCGTCTGGCTGCGTCAAGGCATTCAAGTGAGTGAGCTACCCTATATAGTAAGTCAAGTCAATGACATGCGTACGAACAACCTCACTAACTACCTCCTTAGTACTCATCATGTCCTCTTCTAATCGTCCTCCACTCGGAGAATTCCTCCCTCCTATCATAATCCCTCCCCTCTCCCCCCCTCACACCTCCACCATCATCTTCCTCCATGGCCGCGGCTCCAACGCCCAGAAATTCCACACACCTCTCCTATCCACGCCCGCCCCAGAACCCTCCACCACCCTCCGCGAGGCCCTCCCTTACACACGCTTCGTCTTCCCCACGGCGCCCCTGATGCGTGCCGCCAAGTTCCGCCGCTGCGTCATCCATCAGTGGTACGAAGGCACGGGCGACTGGGAGCGCGAGGCGCGGGGGGAGATGCGGCCGAGCGTGGAGTACATCCGTGGGCTCTTGAGGGATGAGATTAGGAGGGTGGGCGGTGATGCGGGCCGTGTGGTGTTGGCGGGTATAAGTCAGGGGGGTGGGATGGCGTTGGTGAGTTTGTTGCTCTGGGAGGGAGCGGCGTTGGGGGGAGTGCTGGTGATATCGGGGTTCATTCCGCTGGCTGAGAGTCTGAGAGAGACTCTGGATGGGCAGAGAAGTGACGAGGGAGGAATATTGTTTGAGGATGGCCCGGAGGATGATGTCTTTGACAGAGACTCGGAACCAGATCTACGGACTCCTATACAACAAGCCATCGACGAACTTCGCGAAGAGGCGGAACTGGACACCAAACCCCCATCATCGTCTCCCTTTCCTTTCATATCAACCCCGGTTTTCATAGGCCATGGCGACCGTGACGAAAAGGTTGAACATTGTCACGGCCAGAAGGCTGCTGAGTTGTTGGAGAGGATGGGAGTCTCGGTCGAGTTTCGCACTTATCCGGGGCTGGGTCACTGGTATTCTCCCGAGATGTTGGGCCACATAGTTGAGTTTCTAGGACGGAGTCAAGAGGCCCAGAACATAGATGTGGAGTAGGAGATGAGGTGAGTCAATGGGATGGGGCCCTGAAATACATCAAGTAGATGATTCGCCTCGCATTTCTGACATTAAACTATCCAACCTATCAGTGCCATCGGAACATCATGAACGTCATTTACAACTAACTTGATCCCTTAGATCTTTTCACCTTCCAGAATAACCTTGGCCTCATTAGAAGTCCACCAACTAACACCCTTCTCACCAGGATATCCAAATCTCTCCATACTCTCCGACTTCATCTCCACACTATAACCAGGCTCAGTAGGCGTGGTATAATACCCATCCTTAATGACAGACGGATGTAAAAAGTGCTCGTGCAGGTGGTCCACGTACTCAAGCACCGAAAGCTTTCCCGAGACAACTACATAGTCAATAGTGCTCAGATGCTGTGTGTACTCTGGCAGACCAACACCCCCCGAGTGCGGCACGATGGGGACATTGAACTTCTTGGCCATGAGTAGTACCGCCAGAACCTCGTTCACGCCGCCCATGCGACACGCGTCGATCTGGCACACGTCAATGGCGCCCGTCTGCAGGAGTTGCTTAAATATGACGCGGTTCTGGCACATCTCCCCCGTCGCGACGCCGATGCCGTATGGCCTGAGGGCGTCACGCACCGCCTTGTGGCCTAGGATGTCGTCGGGGGAGGTGGGTTCTTCAATGAACCATGGTTTGAAGTCGGCGAGCTGCTTCATGTAGTCGATGGCTTCGGGGACGGACCAGACCTGGTTTGCGTCTGTCATGAGGACGTTTCCACGGTCGTACCCGATGACTTGTCGAGCAATGGTTAGACGTTTACGGTCGCGCTCGATGTCACCGCCGACTTTGAGTTTGAAGTGTTGATAGCCAGCATCGAGGGTCGTCTGAAGTAAATCCTTCATCTTGTCGTCTCCATAGCCGATCCAACCCGCACTCGTCGTATACGCCGGCACGGCACGATTATCCAACGCGTCCTGCAACCGCTGGGCCTTGGAGCCCTCTAGTTCCTTGAGCATAGCAACAGCCTCCTCGGGGGTGATGGCGTCAGTGATGTAGCGGAAGTCGATACAGCGGACAAACTCCTCGGGGCTCATGTCTGCGACGATGCGCCAGACGGGCTTGCCGAGGACCTTGGCCCACAGGTCCCAGACGGCGTTGACGACGGCGCCGAGGGCGAGGTGGATGACGCCCTTTTCGGGGCCGATCCAGCGGAGTTGGCTGTCGGAGACTAGGTATCGCCATGTCTGGCCCCAGTTGGAGACCAGGGAGGAGAGGGTTTTGCCGCGGAGGCGGTCGGCGACGTGGTTGATGGCGGCGCAGACTATATCGTTGCCACGGCCGATGGTGAAGGTCTGAGTGAGTGAGTGAGTGAGCCGTTAGCCAAGTTGGGGGGAGGAAGTCTCTGTACACACCATGCCATGGCCTGTGTATTGGGAATCTGTCTCGAGGATGCAGTATGCGGAGGAGTAGTTGCCAGCTGCGTTCATGGCATCGGAGCCAGTTCCGTCGAGGGAGGTTGGGAAGCGGACATCTCGGGTCTTCCAGCCGGTGATTGTGATTTCAGCCATTGTTATGAATGTCTCTGGATAGTTGAATCGTTCAATCAATTGGAAGTTGCCTCGAGTGATGATATACCTAGGTAGGGTAGCTATGGGGGCGGGAGTGTGGTGGGGGATGAGCTCCAAAGGAGGGGGAGGGGCAACGGGTTATGATGCAGCAGGTTACTCTTGTGTCGGTGGGATAATTGTAAAGTAGGAGAGAGATGGAAGAGAAAGAGTGTTGATAAGGTATATATATATATAAACAGAGAAAATGCTATACGGCATTGTCGCCGAGTCCTGTTGCAAGACTCGATCCATCTACTCCTCTCTACCTAGCTTGTTCATGAGGAGATAATGTTTGACAAGATCGAGGAACCTTTATCGGCAGCCATTTCAACGCAGCTAATTGGTGGAGAAATAGTTTCCGTCTATTATCGTGCGCTCCAAGGTTAGTATGTCATGAGTGCCGTGTAAGCGTGGTGTAGTTCACGACTCGAGTGCTGGGAGTTGTTCACTTTGGGGGTGACTTTGGGGGGACTACATATTTCTCACATGATCTCGTGGGGTTGCTAGAATGGTATAGAACTAAATCCCCTTGATTCAGTCTTCCTAAATCGACCTAGTAGTAGGTAGGTAGGCAGGTAGGTATAGATCTATATGGAGCTATATTGACTACAATTGTCCAGATCTTGACGATTTCCATGATGCTTCTTCTTCCAAGCCCCCACTACCCGACTCCCCCGCCGACCCCCCATGCAAGTCTCCCCCGCGATCGATTTACAACTTACAACGTCCAGATAAAGACATCCCGATGGGAGATATTTCCTTGATTAATTAAAATGTACCTATGCGTACGGAGTAGAGTCATCCATGCTAAGATTTATATATCCTGGTTAGTTGTAGCCGGCGGCGATTTATTTCCTAAGGGCGGCAACGAGAAAAAAAAATAACTGAAAAAAAAACTCTTCATCCTCGTGGACGCTCATTTAATGAGGAAAAAACAAGAACAAGGCACACACCTTACGAACCCTGTCAGCTGAAAAAGGTCAGACACGGTGTCAAGTCACAGTATGGCTGCATGCACTTTCACCGTGTCCATTCTTTGGCGTTGATGAAGAAATGCCACAGAGTCTTTACTCGAGGCAAAAACATTGTTGTGGAAAGACAAAAGAAAAAAGAAAAAAGAGGCAGGACTGGTGTAGACCTCCTTTGCTTTTGGCCTGTCTATTGAAAATTCACTTGTTACCCGTAAATTATCTGCATTTGTTGACTTGATGAGTCACTTGCCTGTTTCAAGTGTAAGATCGCCACGAATCGAGCGGGTCTTTCTTCACCTGGAGATTCTTCCATCCTCAAATACAAGTCATCAACAATCACGACAACGTAAATCAATCAATCCATGGAATGAACAACAACAACCCCCAACCCGGTCATCGGAACAAGGGCAACACAAGCGAGTTGTAAACAAGCCACAGACAGACCCATCGTGGAAAGGATTCCATCCATCTGAGCCCCCGGTATTACCTATGCCACCGAGGACAAGTAGGACGGACCGGGAGGTAGAACCCGTTGCATTAGGTGAGACTCTTGCTAGGTCTCCCTCTCTCCCACACTCTCTCGTCCCCCTCATCCGCTTGAGTGGAGGCGGCTCGTCACTTCAATCTCCAACAAAATAAATCCCTTATTGCCGACCATCTGGAACCCCCCCCCTCCCCCCGACATGCAGGACCAAGATGAGATGGGACGAGACATGATACAATCGAGAGAAGAAAAAAAACACACAAAATCAATTCACTCACGGCGTTCGGCGTATGTATCGTCTGAGAACCCCCCCCTCATCTGCATCTGTCGGCTGCTCTCTCTCCTCTTCTTCGGCTTCTCACTCACTTCTCAGGGTCCTTTTCCCAAGTCCCGTGCCACACATGATGGTAGCCAACCCACTCAAAGGCCATTGGGAACATGGGGCCATCTTGTCTCAAACTAGCTGAGTCGATTCTGGCCTTGTTCAATGGCCTGTTGGGACCTAGAGATAGCCGGTCACCGCCATCTACCGCCATCATCTTCACCCATTGATTGATTGACTCGGCAGCAGCGGATAATGGACCTGAACAAGCAACCCAGCCAGTTCTATCGACGATTTCCTTGATTCCCCCCAGCAAAAACAACAGGTTCAGCACAGGGCACGATTCAACCCTCCCCGGTCCAGGATGGACGCTCCAGGGTGCTCCAGGATGGGATGAATTTCTCTCGGACCCCGGCTTTTTTCTGTTTCCCGGCTCTATCCCTGTTATCCTAGTCCGTCCTTGTCCATCCTTCTCCATCCAGTCCCAAAAAGCCTCGAGACGGACGAATCGCAGTCTTCCTAGATCCCTGCCCGTCAACACACCCTTCCAGCCACCACCCCTGGGAAACAGAAACCACCCACTTGGGAGTTTTGCAGCGTTTGAAGACTCATGACGTGGGCACTTCGCCCATCGCCTCGTGGCTCTCTCTATTGGGGCGGCCGGCTTCTTCCAATGCATATTCGAATGGCGCTACTCCGTAGGCTTCCCAACCTGCAGGACAAAGCCACCTTCTGGGTCCTCTTCGAGTGCGTCCTCGGGTGACTCCTGTCATTAGGTACTAGGGAAGCGGTAAGTGAATTTTGCCCAAGTCTCGGCCATACCTCTTTTGCCTTACGTATGTGTGCGTAGGTACCTAGTATGTTATGTGCAGCACTCCGTACCTCCTCCCCGACTCAGAGTACATGTAGCAACAGCCGCTGCGATCTGTCTGTCTGTTGTTGTTTTGATACACACACCTCGCGTCTTTTCTCTTTCGTCATATACTTATATTACTCCAAGTTCCCTTCGCGTCAACCGCGTACCAAAGAGAGCCACATCTGCATCTGTCAAACATCTTCATCTCCGTACATACCCTCCAGGATACTTAGTGGGATCCATCGCAGTCGCCGTCGCCGTCGCATTTCCCATTCTCCCCGTCGTCGCCACTCGCCCCTTGAAAGAAGAGACCTTGCCCAAGACCTTGCTTTTCATTGTACCGAGACCCCTCGTGCCGCCCTATTCTCTTGCATCCGATGCACAACAACTCGTCGCCTACCTATTTCAAGCACCCCCCTCAAGCCCCCAAGCAACAATGATGGAACGATCAAGGAGCCAGAGTGCCAAACCCGCCAGGCGAAAGCTGCAAAAGTGCGACCCCAAGCTCAAGACCCTCAAGGCCAAACGAGGCTCCGCCGACTCTTCATTCACCCAGAGTCCAGACTCCACGATGCCTTCACCTTCTCCCCGCCAGATCCATAATGGCGCTCCCGACTTGAGCGATGCTAAATGGGACCATTACCTCCGTCCCAAGACAATTGTCACTCCGGCGTCTCTAGATTTCCCATCCCCAGAGTTTGAACCTCCTCTAGAGCCGCGGCCTCTGAGGACATTGTCCGAGAGGCGACCTTCTCATCGTCACATCCCGGAATTCTCCCACCTCGCTATCAATGATGCGATTACTCGCCCGTCACTCGATAGCTCGTCACTCCCATCACCTACCTCGTCAACCTCAACTTCATCAACTATGCGACGCCAGGCAAAGACGCCCGTCTTTAGGATTGGACAACTCGAGGCGCCTGAATTGATCCGGAGAAGTTTCGATTCCTCGGAAAAGACGTCAAGTGTCGAATTGATTGCCGACCAGTACCGGGCCTTGCTCGAGTCCAGAGACGCTGCCGAGGCTGAAGCGCTCTATCATCAATCACTTCACCACACCGATCCATGGAGTCCCAACTCTCTCAATCTACCACAGGACCAGTCGCTGCGGGATCGCCCAGACACTTCACGCTCTGCCTCCCGCCGGTCCATCGAGATTCCGCCGCGATCCAGACCATCTACTCATTCTTCAGCTCATCAGAACGGGGAGCCCGCTGGATTTGCGCCCGAGGCTATTTACTTCAAGCCCATTCTGTTCACGCCTGCGCCGTCTCTGGGACCTGAATGCCCACCATCGCCCAACCTGCGACCTGCGGCTCCGTCGCGGCAGCCATCACCACCACCAGACAACCTTGGACTTCAAATCTGTCTCGATCTGCTCACCAGGGAACTGTCTTCGGCAATCGCGGGCCATCCTCATCGGACCTCGCGCGAAACGGCAGCACTTCAGATCTGGGCCATGATCGAGGCCTACGAGAGACTGCGCGATCAAGTCACGAGGATGGAGACGGGAAACAGCGAGCTGCAGAATGTGGGAAACATTTTTGATTCATGGTTGAGCGCGCTGTACTCGATCCATTCTTCACTGACGAATGGATCGAATCTCGACCCTAGTTGTTACGCTGGATTGGGATTGGGGGTGGAATAGGTCTTAGACACGGCCCATGTGATGGTACATACCATCTCCCAGCGGCAGCGGCAAGAGCTTTTTGAAAGGGTAAGGATGGGGTGTGGTCAATCAATGTCTTGGTGTTTAGGACGGAATGCATGGGAACGGCGTTACGGATTGCCTGGCCTGGCTTGGATATCTGGCGGACAACAGGGGGACTTGGCTGGGACGGACGGAATGATACAACTACAGCAAGTAGAATCGATACCTAGAGCGGATTTCATTTGATAACTAGAGAATTCATGGAACTTACCTACTTCGCACGTACACACTGTCTACCTACCTACCTACCCATCCATCCATGTAACCATCACTCCGGAGAAATAGATCGGGCTGTGTTGGGTGCCTGAGCTTCGAGAGGGGGAGGGAGGGAGGAGGAGGGGAGACGAAGGAAGCGACACTGCCTCAGTTCTCCATCATCAGTCACTCAAGTCAGTCCATTATGAGAAACCAACCGCGGGTTACTATAAATAGGGACATTTCGACTCCATCAGTTCATCCTGTCGATGTCGATTCAGCCACTTTGCATAAAAATATCCAAAAACGACCTAGCCTAGACCGCCTCTGTGTGTCTCTTTTTGCACAATATATAGAAAAAAAAAGGCAACGTGATCATGTTATCGCATGGAGCAGGGGGGAGGTGGAGGGAGGGGGTATCATAATTCGCTCGTCCATGACGTACTTGGTTGGCTGCCGATGTGGTGAAGTCGTCTTGGATGGGCTGGCCAATTGAAGAGAAGCAATTGGGGTAAGCGAGAAGGTAACTGAATGGCCAACGTTGGAGAAGACGGCGCGAGAAGATGGAACAGTCAATATTAGTCGAATTTTAGTAGATGTCCAGATGAGATCGGTAGGAAGTGCCTCTAGGCAGTAGGAAATAGTGCCTGTTCATTATACTATGAGCAGGGCAGGCACGGAGCAGTGTTGCCTTCCTCCCATAGAGTCTTCCAAGACCTAACTAGTGCCCCACCCAAGCTCAACCTCCAAACGTGAACAGCTTCCCTACCAGAGTCCTCCGACTTCATTGTCGCGATCCATCACTCACCAGATAGAACCCTTCCCTACAACATACAAAAAGACGCGCGCAAATAATGGAAGACGAATACGGCGCCGACGATGACCTCCTGGCCGCCATGGCCGCCGTAGATACCACTCCTGTTCCACACCGGCCGGTCCAGCAACCAGTTCCCCAAAAGATCCAGCAGCCAACACCTCAGCGACTAGACAAGGCACCTCCATCCGGATCTACGGCAGGAAAGGTTGTTCAGCCCAAGCCTCAGGCTCTGCCGCAGAAATCGTCGGGTTCGGCGATTCTCGTGTCTCCGCGCCAGCGGGGGAATCCCGTTCTCACCAACATCCGATCTATGCCATGGGAGTATAGTGATATCCCGGCCGACTATGTCCTCGGGTTGGGCACTTGCGCATTATTCCTGAGGTAAGAGGAGACAGAGACGCTGTAGTCAAGCACTTTACTCGAATACAGCTGACGGAATGTTTCTACGCAGTCTGAAATACCATCGACTTCATCCCGAGTACATCTATACCCGCATCCGAAACCTCCAAGGCAAATACAACCTACGTATCGTCCTCACCATGGTGGACATCCCGAACCACGAAGCTTCTTTGAAGGAGCTCTCCAAGACCTCATTGGTCAGCAACGTCACCCTTATCCTCTGCTGGTCAGCAGCCGAGGCCGCCCGTTATATCGAGTTGTACAAAAGTTACGAAAACGCAACCTTTGGCGCTATCCGCGGCCAGCAGTCTTCCAACTACGGCGAGAAGCTGGTCGAGTTTGTCACCGTGCCAAGAAGTCTGAACAAGTCTGATGCCGTCGCTCTGGTTAGCAACTTTGGCAGTCTCAAGAACGCAATCAATGCGGATACGGAGCAGCTTGGGATGCTCAGTGGCTGGGGCGGCATCAAGGTCAAGAGGTGGACGTCTGCGGTAGAAGAACCCTTTAGGGTAAATAAGGCGGCCAAGCGAGGGGCGAAAGCGTCTCAACAGCTTCCAAAGCGCAGCCAGGCGGCCTCGACATCGCTAACACCTCTACGCGACGTGTCTTCGGCTGTGCCCTCTACTGGCTCTTCAGCTCGTCAGTCCCCGGCCAATAGAACACCTGCAATAGCAGGACCAAGTAACCCAACTGCTCGACAATTCCAATTCATGGACGACATGGACGACGAAGGCGATGACGAGGAGGCTATGCTCGCTGCAGCTATTGAAGAGTCAAAGCGGACGGCCGCAGCTGAGGCAGCCAAAAAATCCAGTCAAACGCAAAAAGAAGACGAGCTCAGCGGAGGAATCGCAGCAGCATTAGCAAGGCTTCGTGAGAGCGACTGAAGAGACAGAAACGAAGCTTGATAACACAACTCGGTTGGAGCCTCCCCAGCTCCCTGACCAACCGTCCTGCAGCGCGTCTATCTGCAGTGGAAAGACCATAGAATATCGGGAAATCGCCACGTGCTACGACTTGTCCGATGTGGGCGTCAAGGAAGTTATAACGGTAATCTCGCCGAAGTTTCTGTAGAAACCGCGACGCGCGAAGGGGGTAGCCACCTTTACGATGCCCTCCAGCCGAGCCGTAACTTGCTCTTGTCACCTTTGGACCTTGTTAGTTGCTGGCGACGAGGTGCATCGAAGCGCTGGAGAGGGAAGAGGTCTCTATTCTTGCGTCGAAATAACTGCCACATGTACTCTCACACAGATCCAATTGGTCGGAAGTTGTGCAGGAACCTATGGTTTCTCGGCGATGTACCGTCAACTCAAGAGTCGCGGCGGCGACGTCGGCGATGTTGTCATATGAATGTGAAGCCCCCCGCCGTGTTCTCTGGACAACAATCCGGACGGAGGCAGCTGGGTTTGTTTTTCTCGAGGTTGCCTTTGTGCGCCAGGTCTTGCCCTCGCCATGAGGTATCTTACCGACCTATTTCCCGTGCTTTTCTTTTCTGTTGACCAGCTGTTCAACACTCGTCACGTCTCAGCCTCTGCGCCTGTGGTCCCTTCTACCACTGCGTCTCTCAACCGAGCTTTCGCTTCTGGGCATCACAATGCGGTCCCTTTCGTTGACGATCCTGATATTGGGAGCAATTGCATTGCTCTCTCCGCCATGTCTATCCAAAGAGGAGGTGGTAAAGCCGCCGCGGATCAATCAGGGACGTCCTATCGACTACCGGACCGACGTGGGGAAGGCCGAGGCGATAAAGCAGGCCTTTAAGCATTCCTGGAAAAATTACCACAAATACGCTTGGCGCAAAGACATTCTCGACCCGAGGAGAAAGGAGGGGGTAGATGGATAGTGAGTGGTTGCCCTTATTGCGGGAGCCTGTTGACTGACCGGCTCGATTTCTGATAGCTCGGGCGGCGGCTTGACGGCGGTGGAAGCGCTGACCACCGCGATCGTCATGGGCGAGGTGTCCATCGTTGAGAGGATCTTGTGGCACGTCAAAATGAGCAACATGCCCGAAAAATTTCGGAAGGGGAGGATCATGCATATGTTTCATGGCACGAAGAGATATCTGGGGGCTTTGCTGTCAGGTAAGAATCACCCCTTGTCGTCTCTCACCCCCCTGAATGAAACCTTTGCTTAATGACCCTCGTTGGTGGTAGCCCACGACCTCCTTGAGGTCCATTTTACAACGGTCAAGTATCCTTGGTACAACCCTGGAATTACGCAAACTAGGGCGCTCACTCTTGGCAATATCCTCCTCGATGGTTTCAAAACGAGATCTGGTGTGCCATCTTCTATCTTAACATATCGCCCTCACAGAAAAGGAGGTCCCATAACTACCCTGGGTGAGACGGGGTTGATGCTGGAATGGTCTCGCCTTGCCGATGGGTTTAATCGACGAAGATATAGATACCCTGCGGAGAGAGGCGTGCACGAAGTCCTCACCCTTCCGCCTCTGAAAAACGACATGATACCGGGTCTTTTCGCCAACCGGATCGACGTCGTCAACGGAGCCTACTACTCCTCCGGTGGCGGTTGGGGTGACCTCGCGACGCATTTCTACCAAGACCTGATCAAGATTTACTTTTACGATCCCTCCAGGAAGAAGTGGTTTAGGGACCTTTGGATGAAAGCGGCGAACTCGACAATGTCGTATCTAGCATCGAGTCCCGTAACTCGCAAGGATCTGACGCTGTTGGCCAGTTTCGAGGGGAGCGAACCCGTCCCAGTCTCTGACGCAGGTGAGTTGCATTGCTTTCGGGCAACAGCCAGTTCCTCTTTTCTCTTCTTTCATGATGTGAGCTGACGGAGTTCTCCCTGTGTAGGCGCCTGTGCCGCCGGCGGTAACTTCATCTTCGCCGGGGTAATTCTCCAGGAACAACGGTACATCGACTTTGGCCTAAAAATCACAGAATCATGCTGGAAGATCAATGAGCGAATGCCCTCGGGGCTCATGCCCTTTAAATTCGCCTGGCTAGATAGCCAGATAGCGCCTGGTCTAGAACACAACCCACTGCCACCCCGCATGTATGAGAAGTTGAGCAACAAGACGGGCGTTTGGCCACTCAACACGGAATTTAGTCTCGGCTCCGGGGTCGTGGAGAGCATGTATTACGCTTACCGCGCGACGGGAGACAAGAAGTGGCAGGACCGCGCGTGGGAGCTCTTTGTCAACATCAACCGGACGTGTCGAGTACAGCACGGCTTTGCGAACTACCGAGATGTGACACTCAAGGATGGCGTCGACATGAGAGGGAATAGGTTGTGGCCGCCGTGGCTGGGGGTAACCAACAGGATGGACCCGTCATGGATGGGTAGCACGCTCAAGTACTTATACCTGATCTTTATGCCCGAGGCTGAGTGGAATTTCCGGGCGGACGGCGGGGGACGGTACGTGTTCACGTCAATGGGTCACCTTATTGAACGAAAGAACTGGAAGAAGCCCCCCAAGGGCATGGTTAGACAGGGAAAAGATACCGTTGACTCTACGAATGGGTACCCGGGAGGCGGATTCGTTTGAATGGCTTTGTTCCTTATCTTGGCGGTTTTTTGTTGACAACGGGAGAGTTTCGTTGTCGAGAAGAGCCCTCTCTCTCTCTTTTTTTGCACTAGCTGTTGTGTTCTTGAACGGTATAGAAAGCACGGTCGAGGAGTTTTAAGGACGAGGGTGGCTTTTATAAAACCAATTAGAGTCTAGATTCTTCTAGATATTATTTCTTGTTATAGAGTTGAGAAAGTCTCTTTCGGTCCTCCATTCTTCATTCATTCCCCCATAACTCATACACATCTTCATCCCATGACAATTGTTGCCTCGAAACGACTGGCCTGGCAACTTTAGGCACCACCCTCCCTCTTAGCATACTCCTCCTCCATAGCCTCCTCGTACAACCTATCGGCCTCCTTCTCCTCCTCCGTCTTGGGCCTAGTCACACCAGCGCCCGTGTTTGCGCCCGCACCTGTAGCGACGGGTGCGTCTTGTTGCTGGTCCTTTTCCTGCGGGGTCTTGTCGGTAGTGGTTGACTCGGAGAAGACGGGGAGACCCATGTTTTTTGTTTTGTTTGGTAGGTAGGTCCTGGTTTTTTTTTGTGAGTCGGTTTAGGACAAGGGGAGTTTTGGGATGAGATTGGTATTTGGGTCTGGGAGTTGGGATGATGAAAGTGTTGTTTGAAAGAGAGTCGGTTTGTATGTTGGGTTGGAGAAAGTGTCCCGTCTTATACCGGCGTTGTGGCGAAGCCAAGCCAATACCTTGGGTATGAGTAGGTACCTACTTCAGGTAGGTGTGGCGAGTGAGGTACGTCAGTTGACAGGTGTGGCTGAAGCTATCGAAGGGGAGCTTGATCGAATCCGGGGGGTTTAGAAGGGAAGTTGCCACTACTAGGCAGACAGTTTTGAGGCTGTGAAGAGTGTAGTGATGTTCTAGACCATGAGTATGCAATGCATTCAGCTCCGAGATTGTGATTTCTAGTGATTTATTTTTGGGTGCTGAAGATGATGTCTCGGGATCTTTGTCTTGCCTGCCTGTGACGTCACTCTGTCTTTCATGAGAGAATGAGCTTCAACTTTTGAAATCAAAGATTATGAGGCCTTGATAATGCTGATATTTTAATATTCTTGATGAGGATACGATAATGTCATTTCTTGTTTCATTTAATATAAAAAATGTGTGAGTATGTCACAAGTATCTTACAAGTATACAACATCAAGAAGTAGCCTCCCAAGAAAGCACCCTATAAGAAAAACATAAAACAGTCAAGGGTATTTTACACCGTATAAACAATCCTCTCTCTCTCTCTCTCTCTCTCTCGCTCTTGTAGTCTTCCCTTTCTAACAATCACAGATCTAGGTCTAAAACTCCCTGCTCTCGCCAATGTCGCACACGTCAAAGACGCCAACCTCGGGGATGCCCTTCTTGCGCAACGCTTCCTTGAGCATCTTGGGCGGCTCCAGCACCTCTTCCATGGTGAGCGCCCAGGTGCCCCAGTGGATGCCCATGGCGCGTTGGCACTTTGTGTCGCTAAAGATCTCGACCGAGTCGAAGGGATTGGCGTGCATGGCGGAGAAGGCGACTCGGGGGTAGTAGGCACCGATCGGGATGAGGCCCAGGTCAAAGGGCCCGCGCAGATCGCCGATCTGCTTGAACTGGGGACACCGGGGGAGGTGGTCGTACTCGGAGCCGTAGTCGTCGGTGCCGGCAGGGACAGAGGGGACGGCGCGGTAGCCGGTGTCGCCGCCAAACCAGACGGACTTTTCATCGGAGCGGACGGCCCACGAGCACCACAACGTGGTATCCTTGTCCCAGAGGGTGCGAGCGGAGGTGTGCTGGCAGGGAAGACACGAGATGCGAGCGGTCACGTCGCGCGAGCGGTCGCCATCCTTGACGGTCACAGTGAGATCGGCATCCTCCCACCAGTCGAGCTCCGTGACATGATCAATGCCCGACTTGCGGAACCAGGTCTCGAGGCCGAGGCCGACGAAGAATTGCGCCTGCGGGTGGTGCTTCTGGACTTCGAGGATAGAGGTGTGGCAGAGGTGGTCATAGTGAGAGTGGCTGATAACGACGGCGTCGACGACGGGGATGTCCTTGATATCGCATGGGCGCGGGGTGTAGCGCTTGGGACCCATGAAGGAGAAGGGCGAGCAGCGGTCTTCGAAGACGGGATCGAAGAGAACGCGGAGGCCCGAAGGAAACTCGACATAGTAACATGCATGGCCGAGCCAGGTCGCGCGGATCTTGTCTGAGGCTTCGCGGTTAGGAAGCCATTGGGGCTCGACGACAGGGACGGTAGGAGGGGAGGTATCGGGTTGCTTGAGTTCGCCGGTGATGGTTGGCCTAGGAGAGACATGACATGTTAGCTAGGCAGCTATCAGTCGGTGGTGGCTCGAGGAGAGCATCGTACCAGACTATTTTCCGAAGCATGTTCACAAAGGTGACGGGGTTTGAGTATGACGGATAGGGGTTCTGGAAACCCACGACGGCGCCGCGCTTGACGATATGATGGGGGTTAGAGGCGGCAGCTTCGGGGATTGTAGATCGCCCGGGGATCTTGGAGACGAGGGTAGCGATGGACGAGGAGGAGTTTGAGGTGGGAGCGGCGGCGGCAGTAGCGGGAGTGGTTGAATCAGCAGTTGTAGGTGGTGCAGATTCAGTTGAGGACAGCTTGGGGAGGGCTGCGGCGGCGGCAGTGGTGGAAGCCATGGTGGAGGAGAGAGTAGCGGTTGGAGATGCGACGGTTGAAGAGTATGTACGATGCCAAAGATGACGAGTCGCAGGACGGAGGAAGCGCGGCATGTGGCGGAAGAGAGGGAGGGAGAGATTGAAGAAGAGGAGGAGGGGGGAGGGAGAGAGGGAGGGAGACCGGCACTTAGATGGGCCGGGGAAGGAGGAAGAGGAGGAGGAGGAGGAGAGTCGGACAGGGGATGATAGCTGTGATGAGCTGCCCCAGGGATAGGAACCGACAGGAGGAGGTAGAGGGGAGAGAGAGAGAGAGAGAAAGAGGGAAAGAGATGATAAGTGACAGGGAAAGATAGGGAT